>JAZGTK010002149.1:0-33528 GCA_036877625.1 Ambastaia sidthimunki
ATCTGCAGTTTTCTTGCAATCGTAAGTTAATAAAATCATGTCATTTCTTAAATAATAACATGAAGTGACACACGGGGGCGCTGCAGGTGTAAAGTCTATTCAAACCGCATTTACACTGAAATGAAAATAAACTTAAATGACTGAAAATAAAATAAAAGAGCTGATAAATGTAAAGTCAGCAGCGTTCTTATAATAATCTAATATGTAATATATTATGAGTAATATACTCATGCTTTCAGTGTGCGGCTGTTGTGTGTGTGTGTGTGTGTGTGTGTGTGTGTGTTGCCATGGTTACAGGAGCATTCTGGGCGTGTCTTCAGGCTGCAGTTTGATGAGTTCCAGATTATTAGCAGTTCCCATGACGACACAATCCTTATATGGGACTTCCTGAATGTTTCCACCAATGGTCATCCAGAGGGTCACTCGCCTTCTCGAACCTATACATACATCTCCAGATAGCAGGTACACATACACAACAAACACAACAAACACGCAATATAGTTTAAACAAGTTTTCTAGGATGTTGTGTTGTAGTTGAAACATGTTTTCCCTGCAGTGTTTAGTTAGTTAGTTTTATTTTGGTTAAAGCTCTAATCTGTAACTAATTTTCTTACTCACAGTCTTCTTACCGTACATCGATTTCCAGTGTTAAGTTTATAATAGTGATTCATAATATGAGCTGTCGGTCTGAGAGCTGTCATGCTTGTCTGTTTGTCTCATCCTTTCAGGTGCCTCTTCTATGTGCTAGTGTATCCTGGGAGAGCTGAGAGCTGATTGGTTGTTGGCCGTGTCCGTCAAGGAATGATGTCTAGGGGTCGCCTCCTCTTCTCTGTCTGGCTATAAATAAAAAACACACACACAGTCACATTTAAGCTTTGTGAAACACAAAACACAAAACCTAAAAACACTAAAAACTACACAAAACACTCAGAAACACGTACTAAATTCAAAACAGCTGTTTTAGCGCCGTTCTGCTTTTGTATAGTGGGAAAATGAAAAGCACAAACACACACAGTTGTTTATCAGCTTCTATACATTCACTGTTAGCCGCAGCAGTCTTATACTCAAGCTCTGCTCAGATCTACAGCTTATCTACAGGAGGTTCCAGAGAGGTTGGTCTTCTCAGAGTGATGTACGCTTGATGGACAGCTACACGGACATGAGATAAGAAGTGAGCCACATGTGAGACTTTCTGAAGTGCTGTGAGAGAAATAGACTCTTGCAGAGAGAAAAGCTTGAATTTTGGAGGTCTTTGGGCCGCTCTGATGTTTCTCAGCAGGTTCTCCTCAGGAAGAACAGGAAGTTTCTTGAGGATGGCGGTGTGGAGCGATCACTCCGTCAGCATGCATGTGAGACTGTCTGCTCTGATTGCTTTTCCTTCTGTCTTCTGTTTATTGTTTTTTATTTAATTTGACTCTTCATCTTTAGTACGGTTTGCTGGACATTGTTAATGTTTCTCTCAATGTCTAAATTATTTCTCTTTCTCTGCCTGCCTGCTAATCGAGGGCTGTGACTCTAGCTGTAAACAAAATTGTCTTGTCAGATCGTGTTGTATATTACAAAAGAGTTTTTTAAGAGCAAAATATTCTAAATAAAGTACTTGACCATGTGAAGTGGTGGAAGTTTTGCTTGTGTGAGGTGTGTGTCTGTGAGGTGAGCGTTGTGTGTGTGTGTGTGAGGGGTGCGTTAGGTGTGTTTGTGTGAGTTTGACTTATTGGAGTGTGTGTGAAGTGTACATGTGTGAGTTGTGTGTGTCTGTGTGAGGGGTTCGTTAGGGGTGTGTTTGTGAGGTGTGTGTGTGTGTGCACATGAGAAGTATATGTGTGTGTGTTGTGCCTTAGGTGTGTGTTTGATTGTTAGGTGTGTGTTCTTTTTCAGGCCAAATACTGTCTTAACAATAACCGTCAGTTAAAATGAGTTAAACTCAATTACATTAAATTTTCGGGTATCTGCATTCTCACAAACCCTGACTCAGGTTTTGAGGTTTGAATATGTAGTTCTTCAACTTTGGGTCAGAACATGCACGTCGTTGAAGCGCCTCTTACATTGGCCACGAGGTGGCGCTGGATGTTCACACACTCCTCCAGACTGACCCGAGTTCATCCAGAACACAACAAGCCTGAACGCTGATGAGCTGCTGGTTAAAAGCGCTTGATTGATGAAATAAGAGGCGGATGGCAGAGCCGCGGGCTGTGGATTATTTCACATTCATGATGAGAGACAGAGAGACTGAAAGAAGTCCTGTCTTGGTTTGTGTGATAAAGACTCTGACAGCTTCTAGTCAATTCAAGTGGAGCCAACAGTGTTGAAACTTGAGGGCAATTTTGACAGATGACTTCAAACTTCAAAGAGCTTTTGTGTTTTGTCTTTAGTTGGATCAGTTGTCAACCTGAAATCATAATTAATTCAGTTTATTTTCTCAACACCATCTTTGCAAAGAATTCATCATTGCAGATGTTTCTTATAAAATGTTATTTCAACGCTGACGTCTGTCTTCATAATCTTCAAATCAAATCGTAGTGCACTTCAAAAAAGGTTCTACACAGTGCCACAGAAGAACCAGTTTTGGCTGAATGGTTCCATAAAGAACCTTTAACATCCAAAGAACCTTTCTGTTTCACAGAAGGTTCTTTGTAGTGGAAAGGGATTCTTTAGGCTATTAAAATGTAAGAAACAAATAGTTTGACTCAATGGTTCATTGAGGAACCAAAATTCTTCTTCTTTCAGAAGAAACGTATATTGTGTGTGTGTGTGTGTGTGTGTGTGTGGTGAGGTTGGGAATGATTAATTTGTGATAATGTAGTTTGATGATAATGTTTGTAACTCTGAACCTCACGCTCATCTTTATCTCAGATTGATGCCCAGAGTCAAACTCTGTCTCTTTAAGGCTTGCCTAACCCTCACTCCATCCCTAAAGTCTGATTGGCTAATAGAAATGTTGTTTGTGACCAACAAGGATGTTGATCCAGGAAAATGTCTTGTTGGATGAAACACTTTATGCTTGACGCATCCACTGACCCTCACACTCAGATTCAGTCCCCCACAGACACCCTGCCAGCCCCCGCCAGTCCTGTGAGCACCGGGACTCTGTGCTTGGAAATGTCAATACATCCTCAATGGCTTTTCCTTGGCAAAACAGACTGTTTACATGTATAGTGTATAAATGTAACTTTGTTCAGATTGGATTGGAAAAATGCACAACAAACCAGCGAGAAATCTCCGTCTGTTCCCTTCTCTGTGAGTTCAGAGGAGCTCCGAACATCTTGAGTCGGTGAACTTAGAAATTCATATTCGACATTCCCAAACAAACATTAACAATCCCAAATGTCGGCCTGCCACGCTGCACCTGTTAGCGGTTCCTGGCGCTCTGGAGAACTCTCCCCCATTTCAAACAATTCCTCTGGCTCGCCGCGCTTTACAGCCAACACGCGAATGTTTGTCTGGGAATGTTGAGTTGGGCAAACCGATTCAGTCCATTTCATCCAAATACATCTTCAGAAATGCCAATTGTCTTTGGAGAGTTTCAGCGTTATGGCTTGTGTGTCTTTACGGATCGGAAAGAGTCCGTGTGTCAGAAGTCATTTGTTTGTGGTGTGGAGGGAGAGAAAAGCACTTCATGTTTAAGGCTGGCCGGCGTTTTACAATGTGGGTCTGGCTGCAGTGTTTTAATGTCATTGTGGTTTGCTGTGCTGAGACGTGTGTGTGTGTGTGTGTGTGTGTGTGTGGTTGTTCAGTTTTGACCTGGATTCAGTCTCACACTGCTATTAGTGGCCTTGTAGTGAATATTTGGGGCTGGATTTTAAAGTGTTTGGGTGAATCTCACATAGAAATATTTTTTCACATACACACACACATTTACTTATCTGTCTAAATGAGAATATTCTATTGACTTCTTCTGTTTTTATACAGAGCTAGTTCTGAACCAACAAAAAAATTGTACCATATTTCATAGCACTTTTACAAATGAGGACGTCCCCAAAAGGAGGTTTTACTCAGATTTGTCAGGTTTTGCTGACTTTGGGGTACAAATTTGTCCCCAAAATATGGTTAAGTAAACCCACACACAAAAACAAACATTAAAAACAAACCTTGATGTAATTTTCACATGACAATGAAACCTGTATATATACTGTATATGTGTATATATGTAAAAAATCTTTACGGTCCTAAATAAGTTCTTTTTGTGAAGTTGTAATTTTGTTCTGTTTATTTCAGGGGTGAAATATGACAGTTTTGTTTCTGTGCATCATCATCTTTGTTTATGGGTGTGTGTAAGACTTTATAAGTCACATATAAATTTGCTGTGTGTCATTCAGAGGGTGTGTATACATCTGTGTGAGTCTGATCTTTCTGTGTGTGTGTGTGTGTGAGAGAGAGAGAGAGAGAGATGGAGGGTGTGTGTGTTTCCTGTGGGTCGGTGGGATGTTTTTTTCCCATAATTCCTGCAGGTCTCAGGTCACCCCTGTGTTCTCACGCACATATTTTGCATTCTTTCCCCTCCGCAGCACCAAACACCTTCCTCTGGGTTTGGCTGGCGATTCTTTCCACCGCGTCTCGTCAGAACAGTCTGTTTCTCTCTCATTCTCTCAGAATCCATCTCGCATTTTCCTGCTGACTCAGCTGGGCAGACACTGTCGGGATTTACAGGTTGTTGGTGACTGTGTGTGTGTGTGTGTGTTTGTATGGGGTTCACTGCCTTAGTCATAAGCAACAAATCCACATTTATTACGACAGGTTCCAGTGATCTCTGCACTTATTTGTGTTTTCTGGAAATACTGTGTGTTTCTTTCTTAAGCAGCATGAATATGGACTGTAGCTGCTCTGAGAATGTGATAATTCAGCTAGATTTTAAGCTTATCTGAGTTGGATTTGAGTGGTGCTTCTTGTGAAAAACGCACTGCCTAAATACTAGAATGTTGTGGGGAGGTTGCTGTGTGGTTGCTGAAGTTTCTTAGGTGCTCACAAGCACTTTTAAGTATATTGCAAAGTTTTCAGAGTGATTTTTAGCACATTGCTCTGTAGTTGCTAGAGTGCATCAGGTTTATGGTCCATCAGGTGAAAATCACATGTCTGCTAGCTTATAAAGTTAACAGTACATCTTCTTGTTTTATAAGGCTCATGTTTCTGAATGTTCCTGCAGCTCAACTGGTAGAGCGTTGCATTATCATTGCAAAGGTTGTGGGTTTGAGTCATAAGGAACATGCACTGATACAGAAATGGATGCGGTGTGAATTGCTCTGGATAAAAATACATAAACGTAAGTATGACATGTTTATAATATTAGCGGTAGGTAGTACACACTATCAAGGTTGCTTATTAAATCCGTTTCATATTAATGACTCACACAACATGTATGTTTTGAAACACAGACACATTTCAATAGAGTTTACTGGCTTTGGAAAGATTTTTTGCCGTACACAGAGATAAAATAAATAAGTGAAATTTTTTTATAGTAACAACAATAATAGTAGCAGTCAAAGTAACATTACTTAGTCAGCATTAATCTTTATATATATATTTATATATATATTTATATTTAGAAAAAGTTTCGTAATGTTAATAAGCTGGTATAAGACTTTGGTTCTCTATTCGATATTTTAGCAGCAGCATTCCACAAAAAACCTAAACAGGAACGTTGCTCCTCGTGTCATTACATGGCACCCACCTCACCCATCTCGTGGGGTCAGTGTGGTGAAAGCTTTAATGTCATTGGTTGCCACTTGTCTTTGGTCTTTAGTTAGTATTTGGTGATTTTGCTGATTTTCAGAGGTTTCTCATATTCTTTGACCTTCTGATTCATTCCATCCATCCCAGAAATGTCTTTTGTAGCTCATCTTTTATATGATAATATTCCACAAAGTCTTGATGTAACCAACAATATGTTTTGCGGTCACACACTTGCGCACACACACACACACACACACTGCAATAAATTCATTCATTTATGAGCTTTAAAGAAACAGTTCACTCAAAAATTAAACTATTTATCATTTGCTCTTCTGCGTCGATTCTAACCCCTTTGCTGCTATTTTTTACGTACAAAACTGACATTTTTGGGAATTACAAGTTCCATAGCGGACAAAAAAACACAAAGCACTGTTTAATTCATCTTTCCAGATTCTGTCACCATAAACTGTAAAAAACACCTACGTGAAGATTCTTCAACAAACTCTCCTTTTGTGTTCCTCAGAAGAAATCCAGTCATACGAGTCACAGACCATGAGGGTGAGGAAATGATGACACAACCTTCATTTTTGTGTGAATGTTTCCTGTAAGGCAAGGAAAGTTTCCAACAGTAGTCTTTCTCTCATTTGTCTGTCTGATTTCTGTCTAGGTCCAGTCACTGTTTCTAAAGCTTCTGGGATATCTGCTGCTCTCCCTCAGGCAGGATCACTCCAGGCTTTGGAAGTCTTGTCTTAGGAAAATTGCAACACGATCAGCGTCCACAGGCCAGTGTTATTGTGTTTTGTTTAGCATTGGGAGGATCAGTTCTCCATGTTGGGCTTGTGTGCCGCTAGCTGGATTAGCAGTCTAATGCTTCCTCTGCGTTGAGCTGTACGGTTGTGTTTGCTTTGGTTAGTTTTCACGATGTCCTATGTAAGCTGTAGTAAACCACAGCCCTGGTGTAAATTAGGTGTAAATGTTTATTAACAGGGTTGTATGAGGTCCAACCCAGTGGAATATGAAGTGATGCTATGCTATCACAGACTGGATTAGCATTGTAACTTAAGGCGGGAACCATCCACATCAAGTCCTGCTTGAGGTAAGCAGCGTCTTCCACTGGACTGTGTTGTAGGATGGTCTCTTTGTTTATTTATAGTCTTCATGTAAACGTTAGCGTAGCCTCATGGTGAGACGCTGGGTTTTTTGGAGTTAGCATTAGCGCGGCCGCGCAGCACGGACTCTCTTGCTCCTCTTGCTAACGGTTGTGAAGCGGAAGGGCGTGAGGTCCGGCTGTTCTCCAGGCGGGAAGCGTTTCATGAAGTGAACATCTTGCTGGTTGGGAAGTGTGTGCGGGCCGCGGCGAGGGCGTCCCCTTTTGGTGAAGCCCACGTACCACCCCGTGTAGCGCGCTGACATGAGTGCAGTGTAGTTGTTTTCCAAAACCATTTCCACGAAAACACAGTCTGCACTTCGATTACTGGCCTTCTGAGACCGAAATAGTCCAAATACACACACAGAGACAAACACACACAAACACAGAGATGTTACTTTGCCCATAAATGTTATTTTAGAATATAATTATCAAAGACCCCATAAAGTCAAAATAGGATGTTTGCATCTTCACTACATATCTGTTAATTTTTAAAGCTGCAATCTGTAACTTTTGGGGGGTTAAAATAAATAACAATAAGTTAATGAGCAAGTATATAACAGAAGATTGTACGCTCTCCTCACCCTGATTCACAAAGTAAGTTCATAATAATTTATGATTCGGCTGGTCTGGCTTTATTTGACTCTAATAAAATTATGCAGAGTAACCTGCAGTTTTATGTTTCAAACAGAGATGGCGCTAGAGAGGCGAAAGTTATGGATTGCAGCTTTAATGTTATTTATATGCTGGTGTACCTCTAAATGTTGACAATCTAAACCTTTTTGCCACTCATTAGCGATACCAGTAGCAAATTGTAGCTAATGGCTGTGACCTCACTTCCTGTTTCAATAGGAAATACATTATTCATGGAGTCATTTAAGACATTAGCAGCGAAATGGTTCACCTTGCCTACGAGCTTCCCTCTGCGGTTCATACACAGATAGTAATTGGTTTCCTTCCCGCGGATTCGCACCTGGCTGCCGAATGTGTCAGCCTCCACTACGAGCTGGGCTTGTGAAAGACAAACAGACAGACAGACAGACAGACGTTACTACAGAACAACAGACACCTCTGACATCACAGCTAGCTCTGGTTCTGCTGTGACGCAAGTAATAATTCAGATGGTTCTGTTTCCTTCACCAGAACTATTAATAGGAACTATTAATTATAAGATGATTAAAGCCTGATGGAAATGGCATCAGTTGTTGAGGCAGTTGTCAAGATATTAGAGTATTGCTTACTGAGTTTTTTTATTGAACATAGTATCTCTGTGACTGTATTGAAAGACCACCATATACAGTACACTGTATGCCTGAAGGACATTCAGCGTGTGTGTCTGTATGTGTGTATATATGTCTGTGTGTGTGTCTTTATGTGTGTATATATGTCTGTATGTGTGTCTTTATGTGTGTATATATGTCTTTGTGTGTGTGTGTGTGTGTATATATGTCTTTGTGTGTGTGTGTGTGTGTGTGTATGGGTGTTTCAGGATATGGAGTTAAAGCTCTGACATGGCTTCTATGTGACCTTTATGAGCGCAGGGGTCATCAGAGATCAATAACCTCTTTGTCCTCCTCCAATCTCCTCTCATCCAGACATCCCTCTCTCGCTGTGTAAATACATCTATCCTCACATCGCCTGTTATCTCTCTCCCTCCTGCTCTCTCTCACTCTCTCTAATGTCCTGATAAGAAGATTTAAGCTTTTAAAGTGATATTTTCATAGTTTGGACACACAGAAAAATGTCCTGGTCCAGTTTTAGATCAAAATCAAATGACAGACCATTAAGATTTTTGCATCGTGACATTATTTTCACTTACATAATGATAGTGTGTGTGTGTGTGTGTGGAGGGGGTATATGGGATGGGGGGTGTTTAGCAGTTGTATTATAGGTTTTTCAATGGCTGATGCTGGTTATCGTTCATTTTAATCTGTGTTTGTGGTAGATCTTATTTTTGATCTTGTATTCTTTTGTTATTTAGAACTGGATGAATATGAACCATAAGATTTTTTATTATAAATGAATAATAATAAGTCTTTCATCAGTGCAAAACAATGTAACAATATGTAACACTCTAAAAGCTGACTGGATGAGACACGTTTAAGCTTTTGCAGAATACCAAACATTTCTTAGTATTGCGAGAACTAAATTCTGCTTTGTGTTGCATGTTAACAAGTTCTTCCTTGTCTTGGCTTGTTTAGGAGCCGGTGTTTGCATATATGTAAATATGAGTCTGATTAAACTGCTACAGTCACGCTGCTCTCAGGACAAGAGAAGTCATCCGGTTCTGACTGAATGTTTCTTTTTCTCTCTGTGTGTGAATTACTGCATCAGCAGTAGCAGAAGACTTTGTCTCCAACCTTTCCTGTTTCCAGTGTGTGTGTCTGTGTGTGTTTGTCTGTGTGTGTGTGTGTGTGGTCTATCTCATGTGTGTTTGCATGGTCAGAGAAAAGTGAGACACATACTGTGTGTGTGTGTGTGTGTGTGTGTGTGTTGTTACCATATTTGTCTCCGTCTTCTCCGCGGGCGCTGATTTTGCGTCCCAGCACCTGAACATGTTTCCCGCTGGTGCGGCTGTAAAGCTGGTAGACTCGATGATGTCGGCGGCTCATGGCGTCTCTCGCACGAGTCTGATTTTCCACGTGTACACTGAAATTCACCCCATCCACTCCAAACACCTGCAGGCCACAGACCACACACATCAGCACAGAGCCGTCCATCTTCAGTATCTCTCTCTCTCTCTCTCTTTTACTTTCTCCAATGAAATTCTTTTCCAATGAAATCATCCTAAAACAAGTGCTATAACTCTGAAGTTGTTTCTAACAAAAAATGATCTTATTTTCATATAGCTACACTGTAGGTCTGATCTGTTTGGCATGTCATGTAGAAGTCGGTTTATTTGAAATCGGTAGACTTTAATAATTGACTGAAAAACATGGAAATGTGAGATAACAGCTTTAATGTTACAGAATAAACGTGAGTTTTCTGTGTTTTATGGTCTAGCAGACACTTCCTAAGTGCTTTAAGACCTGAAGATAGAAGCTGAAGATCAAGTTATCTCCACGTAAAGGTAAAATGAGTGCCTCAGAATCATTTAAAATACTTTTATTATGTAAGTTATAAACTTATTGTGGCAAATTGGGGTAAGATAAGGAGATTGTGTTGAACACATTGTGTTGCTCTCTCATGTACTTGCTCGATAACAATTTTTTGTTCATTTTTAACCATTAAAAGTTACGAATTGCAGCTTTAACGTAAGATTCAGAGCAATTGTCACGAAACACACTTTACTCTAGAATAACATGCACTGATAAATCAATAAGAGCAGAAATGTGCATTAGGAAATTAAATGAGGTCATTGTTAATTCCAGGTGGACTCACCTGTAGAGGATCACACATGACCAGCATCATCTGGATATATCTGAGGAGCCAGAGAGAGAGAGAGAGAGAGAGAGAGAGAGAGCAGACAAGGTCAAGAGAGTGTTGCCATGGTAACAAAAACAAATCCACCCTGCATCTCAAAGCTCTGCTGACGGATCAGATCTGCAGGGAGAGCAAAGTTCTCATTAACATTTTAGAAGCTGAACTGATTCACCGGTCTGAGGGCTCTAGAGTAATCTCTGCTAATCTCTGCACAGAAGGGAGGTGATTTTCTCTCCCAGCTTTGCTTTCTTCCTCTATTAGTCAGCCATCTTTAATCTCCACACATTAGAAAAAGGAAAAACCTGACATTTGAGGCATAAGTCACAATTTCACGGAAAGTTGGAAGCCGGCAGATGTGAGTAAGATTTGAAGTAACGGCGAGAGGACAAGGGCCACTCAGCAGCTGAAAGAACTTCGCTCAGGTTCTCCATCACCACTGGCCTTTTTCTGGCAGGGGACCGTGACGTTGAAAACGAACAGGCCCACAGGACGGATCAGTGCACCTACTCAGAATAAATCAGTGTGAAAAGTCCGACATTATAACAGCCAAAACGGAGACCACAGGCCTCTGTGGAACTAACACCTGCTAGAAGTTAAAACTACAGAAAACTGTAAAAGAGACTTGACTTCTGTTCAAATACATTTAAAGGTGAACGGTGTCATATTTTATGTTTAAAGGCAGTGTAGGCAATTTTTTTTTTCTAGAAACATTTTTGTTATGCTGGTTGAAAGTCTTTTCACATCCTGATAGCAATCACTAAGTAAAATGGTCTGATATATTTGTTTTATCTGTGGAAAGTGTTCGTCCAATCATTGCATTTGGTCCGAATGCAATGATAGGATGGCCCACTTGCCCATCAAACTATGTTTTTGCATACCTCTGCGTGCTGTTGGAGGAGGCGTGGCTTTGAGGAGCGCTCTGAAGGCAGGGCGGGATCTTATACTTTCAAACTAGCTTGTTATTGCTAGCATCTTTGAAATCACCAACCCTAAATTTAATTATTTTTTTCAGTTTAAGCTTAAAACACACAACTGAAAGAAGACGTGTGTAGATCGATTTCTCGAAAATCATTGTGATTCTCTGGTGCTATCATATCGACTATCGTGGCTTTAGCTAGCTAAGAAAGAAGCGCTTGTTTTGTACGTTTGAGTTCCACACAGAAGAGCATATGGGAATATTTCTGCTTATTATGGGTTTATGATGAATGAAAAAACTGAGATTTGTGTCAGGGTTTTTTTGCCAGCAGTAATGTCCGCTTTGCCAAAATAATGGTTTGTCATAATTAATCAAATACAGCACTGTTGGACCACATCGATAAAATAATAAACTGAATTTTGAAGAATTGCCCATACACATGAACACCATTTAAAAAGCAGGGCAGGAAAATACAGTCTAACATTAGTGCAACTTTAGTATATGAAGCATTGTATATTTCATTGCTGTCTAGGAGAATTGAGATTTTAAAGAAATCTTGGAAAGTCTGTAAGTAGACGTTTTTAAGCACAAAAGTAGAGAGTTGCACATGTAAATGTTGATTTACCTGCGATGCTTTTGGTGCAACACCAACTGCGCACCCGAGAGGGGAAGTCAACCAGTGCAAATAAACACGTGAGTTTTTATGTAAATGTGTGTGTTACTAATATTTACTCTGATTGACAGATATACACCAGATGCTCACTGTTTTTACACACTAACGCTCTCATCAACGTTTCATGTGCAGAGAAATTTGTGAGTATTCAGAAACCACTTGTATTTTTCATCTCAGAGTAAATTTTAGTTATGTTTGATGAAACTGTGTGTGTGTGTGTCTGTGCGTGTGTGTGTGTTTGGGGATAGTTGTATCATGATCTAATGTCAGATTTCTGCTTGTTTTTCCTTGAAACCTTCTCTCTTTCTCTAATGGCTTGTGTCTTTCTCTCTGTGTTTTCACTTCTTGAAATCTTACGTACTGCTGGCAAGTGTTGCGTGTAAACAGTGAGTCAGATATTACTCTCTCTGGGTGGTGTGGGTGTGGTCAGTGTGATGTCACTCATTGACAGGGCGAGGGTGGGCGTGAACCAGATGAATGCAGAACTCATCACTTCCTCCTTATCTTCTCACCAGTGACCCCACGACCTTCCCATGACCGAACGTCTGAGATCATGAGTGTGTGTGTGGTGTGTGTACAAGTTTTTCTTAGTGGGGCCAAACATGTCCTCATGTCTTATGTTAAAATATGTTTCATAAAATGTAATTCTCATAAATCAGCCAGACTTGTTTTGCTTTATATCTACTGATGTCAACAGGGTTTCTGGGAGGCTCACACCGTGTGAGAGAGATCAACACAAATCAAGTGTCTCCTGTGTCTCATCTGAGCTTTAGTTCTCCTGGGTTGTGTAGCCCCCGGCCACGGTGAGTTCTCATTGGTCCAAAATTCTCCTCCACATAACAATACAATGTTCTGATTGGTTATTCACTTTCTATGAGAATAAATTACTGATCTGTGGAATCTTATCATGTCTGGTTTAAACGCATGCTAGCAACTATCATTAGCTCACTATGGAAACCATGTAAGGCTCAGCTAACAGTAAACTTCTCAGAACATTAACTAACGTTCTCTCAAAGTTCTGAAAAACGTTTTTTTGTATCATATAAAAGAAATGTTATTTTTAGGAATAAGTGGGATTTTTAAAACATTACAAAATTAAAAAAAATTGAATAATGTTCTAATAACCAAGCAATATTATTAATATCATGGCTAAAAATCTGGATGTTTTGAACATTCGTAGAACTTTTAGAATAACATTTTTGTTACCTAATGAGAATGTTAGGGAAATGTTCTTACAACTAAAATATAGCCTTCAATGTGTGTATATACATTTGTATATAAAATGTGTGTTCTGCGTCCTCAGAAAGCCTCTTGATTTCAGAAGCAACACAGGTCCAGTTCCTCTAAGCTGGAGAGCAGAAGCGACCTTTGACCCCTGATGTAACAGCACATCAATGAGCTCATTCCACAAGATTCCCAGTCAGTGAGGTTTTCTCTGTCTGACGTTATGATTGGTGTGAAGTGCGGCCGGGTTGCGACTCTTTTTAACATTAATATTGTGGCGATCGCGATAAGACGGTAGTTCGTGATTTATTCTGGATGATTCAGCTGCGGCCCGATGCTTTTACATCCCAAAAATTCACCCCGCAGAATGAAATCACAGATGGGGTCAGAGGAGACGCCACAAACAGAACAAAACACAGCAGATAAAAAACACAGGAATGGAGGAGATATGAGAAGAATTGTGAGAGTGTTTCTCATCTTGTCGTTTTTAATCCCCCGTTCTTTCTCTCCCTCTGGTTGTACCCTGTCTGGAAGTGCAGAATAAAAGACTCCCCCACACTGCCTCAGCTATGAAGGGGGGGAGTGAGTGAGTGAGAGAGAAAGAAAGAGAGAAAGAGAGAGAGAGATGGGAGGTGTCTCAGCAGCTGACAGCTGTTGTGATACAGACACATACACACACTCTTCATCTTGCCTGTCAACACACACACATAAATGCACACAAACTCACATCAACACCACTATACTGTACAAGAAACTCACACAATGACGGGAAACAGCTTCTGTACAATTGAAGCTTTATGGAGTGTCTAACTCAAAGATTATTTGTTGACAGCGCTGATACGGAGACAGGTGTGCCGTCTGAAAACACCTACTGCAGTCATATCTGCCATTATCTCTGAGAAACCACTGACAACACCTTTATCATGAGACCACTGTGTGAAATCACCTGCCAATCTCTGTGCAAAGTTAATAAAGCATCATTCTGCTTTGTGTTCCACAGAAGACTGAACATCAGCTGCCGTTTGAGAGACGTGAGGGTAAATAAAGACAGAGATGCCATACAGGTAAATGATGTCTTTAAATTGTGCCAGTCAGATTCACTAAAGCGTACTGTACAGATTCATTCATATATCAGCTACTCAGCTAACAGGGAACGTTCTCAGAACATTCTCTTAAAATTCTATTCACATTATAAAACATTCCTGCACATTTTTTTTACGTTATATATCATATCAAAAACGTTATTCTTAAGTAGTTACTAATAAAATAAAAACTTTGGATAATGTTCTTATAACCAAGCAATAATGTTAATACGTTTTCAAATGTTAATACTTTGAGTTGCGAATGTTATTTTCTGCCTGTATAGTGTATTAATTTCAAAAGAATAAAAAATCGTATTGTCCATTGATCCGACCTTTTTAACCTTTGACAGGGAGTTCCGACCAATCAGATTCCTTGAAATGATGGGACCGAATGCAATGATTGGACGAACAATTTATGGTCCTACACCTTCCATAGAAGAAATAAATATGTTTAGACCACTTTACTTAGAAGAACCTTTCAACCAGCATAACAAAAAAAATGTTTCTGGAAAAAAAAACACTTTTAAACTTCATGTTATTCCTCTAGTTCTCACACTGTTTGTGCCACAGTGATGAATAACATCTCAAATCAGTTTGAAGAGAGATCTGATAATTGTTTGGACTTATGACTAAATTGGACTTAAAATGGGCAAAAAATTCCAAACATTTGCACTGAAGCACCTGATTTAGAGACCTAAATATCACAGAGACGTGGGGGCAGCGCTTTTGATTCAAGCAGTCACATCGTAAGCTTGTAAAAATCTGGGTAATTTCTAAGAGTTATGAAATAATTTCTCACTAAACTCTTATGCATTACTGAGAGAGAGAGAGAGAGAAAGAGAGAGCGCGAGAGAGGAAGGAATGTTACAGATGGTTGAATGGAGATATCGGAAAATGGAAAACCGTCTGAATGGCCTCAACTCTTTCCAAACCAGGTGGAGACATCCCTGTCCTCCCCCCACTCACAACACCAGCATGTGCTTGTCTGCGGTCTCCATGTGTGTTTGTGAAACCTCCAGCCTCTCAGTAACACGATCACAGTGTAAATGGAACGGATCAGTCAAGCCAGACAGACTGTGTTCTGACCCCTCGTACCTGCGCGACCACACACCTCCACCTCAGGTGACCAGATGGACATGTGCTCACCAGGTGTGTGTGTGTGTGTGTGTGTGTGTGTGCACCTGCTCACATGACTGCATCTCCACCTGTAGATCATGTCTGGGTGTCTTTAACAAACCTGCGTATCATCTGTGTAGATGTTTATGAGTCATGTAGATGTTTATGAATATGTATATTCACGCATACCAGCTCTGCACTGATTCATTCTGTTTGTGTTTCAATTCTGCAAACATACAGCGTTTGTCCAAACTGAGGAATTCAGACCGTAACAGAACTCAGCTGTCACATTTAACAAAAAACATGCTTCACATACATAAACACATGCATATGTATAAATCTCTACCCAGCTAACAATTTTAGGTTGTTAGAATGTTTCCTAACGTTTCACAAAAGTAACACAATTTTTAAAAATGTTATTTATGTTTTTGGATTGTTTAAAATGTCCAGTTTTTAGACATTGTATCAGCATTGTTGCTTGGTTATTCAAAAGACCGTAATTCTGTAATGTTTTTAAAATGTTCCACTAACTGCTTAAGAATAACGTTTTGATATGATGTATAACATTAAAACATTTTATTAATGTTTTGATAACTTTGAGAGAACATTAACCAATGTTCTGAGAATGTACATTCTGATCCAGCCCAAAAATCTCTTCTAGCACCTAATAAAGTTTTTGTTCCATGCTTTCGTTCCTAGTTTGCTTATTGGGTGCTTAAAAATAATATTTTTTCATCATTTTCTTTTGACAAAACATTCTGTAAAGCTTCATTGAAAGAATGCATATTGCGAAATATAGAAATAAAAATATAGACATAAACTTGAATTGATAATTGATGCAATAAACTTGCGTTTGCCCTGCAGATACGCAGCACAGCAGCTGATGTGATTAGCCTCGGTTGTCTCATATCATGCAGTTAAGGTTACAAAAGCAACAGTGCATACAAGCTGCAGATCTGCGCATACAGGTTGCAAATAAGTGCATGCATGCTGCAGATCCATGCATGCTGGCTGCGCATCAGCACACGTTGGCTGCACATCAGTGCATGTATGGTTCACGTGTCTGCCAAACCCTGACTGCGCAGGTGAGACCGGCTCTGCGTCCCGTAAGAGCTGTCAGCTGTTAAAACAGTAGTGCTTTACTGACAGAGAGCGAGAGGAAAAAGAGGGGAAGAAAACGCAAAAAAAAACGACTTCAGCTGCAACCTCAGATTCTCTGTATCCCTCCCAAACCACAAAGCCTGCGGCCTGCCAGAGAGAGAGAGAGAGAGAGAGAGAGAGGTGGGGGAAATGGGGGAAGAGAGAGAAAGTAACTGAAAGCTTTACTCTACTGAGCTCTATTGTCGGGAGCCAAAACAAGCAGGGTGATGACATCATCAAACCTGAGACAGAATGTGTCCTACAGGCTTTCGTGTGTAGAGTTGAGTGCAAAGGTGGAGTCGTATCCCAAATCACCCAGCACACCCTTCAAACGCAATTTACATCCCGGCCAAGTTTTAACAATATAACAGCACCGGGAAGGAAAGAAATTACCTTTCTGCTCATGTTCTCTCTTCTGAACTGGACCTGCAGAAATTCCCCAGGTCAGAGTCATAGGTGCTAGAGGTTGGTCTGAGTTTAACCTGTAGTTAGACCTGTACTAACTCTGTCTCTGTTACAGGATTGTTAACTGACTTAACTAGGTTAAAGAGAGACCAGGCTGATGACCAGCTACTGTTGACCAGCACCACACCATTGAGAATCATGCAGGTGTAAACTGGGCCTGTCAGCAGGGATGAAGAAAAAATACACCGATTTTATCCATTTACCCGTGAAAAAGGGCATTAAGTATCAGAGGCAGGTGGGCTGAGGGGAGGGGTTGAAAACATGGGATTGGTGACATCAGCCAAAAGGGGAAGATGTTTCAGAGGTGGGGCAAGTAATTGCTTTTTGATAAAAGACAGATTTTTTTCTCTGAATAACATGCTGTGACACATCATGCAGAGTAAGTCCAGGAACATGCATAAACAAGGTCATGCTGACTTTACATTAACTCTCATTCTCTTGTAGAACATCCCAGCTAACAATTTTAGGTTGTAAGAACGTGTCCCTTACGTTCCCATCAAGTAACGAAAACGTTAAAAATGTTTTGAAAGTTGTAGGAACATTCAAAACATCCAGTTTTTAGACGTTGCATTAATGTTGCTGCTCAAATGTTACTCAAACATTTTTTGATTCTGTAACATTTTTAATAACAATAACGTTGCTGATTTATGCTATATAACGTTAAAAAAATCTGCTAGTGTTACTGCAACAACGTTTTTGATAACTTTGAGAGAACATAGAGAAAATGCCATTGTTCTGAAAACGTTCCATGTTAGCTGAGATGTGGTAAACTCATTCCTCTAGGTGCTGGTTCACTGATGGTTAAAGATCTCATCCCTGGAGGGTCTGACCCAAGATCTGCTTTATCATCATGGCCTCAAGTAGAACCTGAACCTCAGGTTCCCCTCAAGGTACCGCAGACAATGTTTCACTACTAACAGCCTGATTTGTGGCGTTAAACAAAAAGTGTCTGATAAATGCAATTTTCACCTTAAACAACTTCTTTATTCTCATCCAGCCAGCTGAGAGCCCACCGCTGTTTCTGCAGACCCTGACCAAAAACCACCTCAAACACGACACCTTTAATTTCACGTGATTAGATAAGCTCCAGTGTAATGACAGCAGCCTTGAAAATGAGCTCTTCTGGAGAGAGTGTGGAAAAATCAAACAATCTTGTCTTATTTCCACAGTTCTCTGCTTGCTCTGCAAAAATATCTGAGAACGTTCATGCCGCTTTTGAAGTTTTCTGTCTCTAAACTGCAGTTTCCTGTTGTTGAAGGCCAGTGGCTGAAGACAGCTGCTTCTCTGTCCAAACAGAAAGTAAGGTGCCAGTTCAGATCACACACACTAGAACAACCATCTTTCAGCATTATTATTAGGTAATTTAGGGAGCTCTGGCAGGAAGGGACCAGACAGCCCCCTTTTTTTGCCTGGGGGTTTCTGGACAGAGTGGATTAGCAGAGCATGTCCACAGGTTGGGAAAGTAATGATAACCATCTCATTATGACTGCCATGTGTGCATGACCAAACATAATAATACCAAACTGTCCTGATTGGCGAATACATCTGTTAAATGTATTTTTATTGGACTAGGCCTTACCTGAGCGCACAGTGTGATTGACATCTGTCTCCATGGCAACCCAGAAGTGGTTACGTCATAAAATCATTACGTATGCAAGAATTAGAGTTTGTCACGTCATGTTAAGCGCGCCGCACACAGACTCTCGTAATTAAGCTTTTAGGAAGCAGAATAAATAATTTACGTAATGCCATTTAGGCAACGAATCGTGTTAACACTCATTTAAAGTCATTCTGCATGAGGTCATTTGAAAGCATTAATGACTTACACGATAGCCAGCGTGGAGAGAAAGGCCCACATCGCTTCCTCCGTGTCCAAGTGGTTCCGTGCGCTTTCGAGAAACGGCTCTCCTGGTCGCAGCTGAACGTCTGTCCTGTTTGTTTAATCCGTGTATATGTACGGTCCGCGGAAGTTGCCGCTTGTACCGGTTGACTGCATCTCTTCCACGTTAACGGGCGGCTGGGGGTCAGGGGGGTGTGAGCGCGCCACCGCAGTTACGGGCGGCTGCTGTGCGCGGTCGGTAGGCGGGACGCAGCTGTGTCCTCTGGAGTATGAGGAACAGGTGAACTGAAGTTCAAACACGACACAATATGCGTCGTTTCCGCGAAAGCTCTATTAAAACTTTCTGGAGCCCAACAGACAGCAAAATCAGGTTCGTGTCCGGTATGTTTAAGTAGCGTGTAGCTGTCCAAGCGTAACTATGCAGTCTCACAAACCCGCTTGTTGAAAATGTCCTTCCACAGAAAGCTTATTGATAAGGTTTCAGACTGATGAATCTTCTGGTCTGAGGAAGGGGGAGATGAGTGTTTCAGTGCTGGCCCGTTACGGGCGATAAATGCGTCGCGGGAGGCAGAGCACCTGAACGGGTGTGGAGTGATGAAGGCGCGGCGGCGGTGAGCTGAACTTCGGGTACCGTGGAGCGGGCTCGGACATGGCTGCTGCGCCCTGCAGCGGAGTTTAAGAGCCCGTAGCGGTCCAGCTCAGAGGATGACACGAAGTGAAAGAAGAGAGAGAAGCGTGTGGGGTGAATGGCACGGCCACAGCCACCCGCGACAGTCGCTCTTTGCACCTGATTTCCCGGACTCAGTCGCTGCCCGCTGCCTGGAGCACCAGCGCAACAGCAGCCAAAACACGGGTCGATGACATCACCTCTAAAATGTTTGAAGGGGGAAAGAATGCAATCTGAGCTTTTTATTTGTTTTTTAAAAAGAAAGTTTGCAGCTCCCCCCAGAACAGCGCAAAAGTATGCGCGAAGAAAGCGCTTTGCAGGGATAAATCGCGTCTTCTTTTTGCGAATAAAAAGGAGGCGATCCGTGCACTTCAAACAGCGTCCACTTAATCTGCGCCTCCTCCTCTTCCTCAGCCGCTTTCATTCACAAATACACACGTAAAAACGTTGAAAGAAACAAAACAGAGCAGAAGAGCGTTTCCATACGCGGTGCGTAAAAGCTGCTCGTTTCCTCTCCGGTCGTTTCTCTTCTGAAGCTCCACGGCAGAGCGCAGAAATCACTCCAAGAAAAAACAGAACAAGATTTTAACAGCGCCAGATCAATCCACCCTCCCTCCCCCAGTCCCCCCTCTCTCTTTTGCTTTCTCGTTCACACACACACACACACACACTTGCGCTTATTGGATCCAAACGAGATTAAGTCAGCCTCCGAGTGATGCCGCCCGACTACAGCGAAAACACACTCGCCAATGTCACCGCGCTCAACAAAGGAGACGTGAGCGCAGCGCGGGCGCACGCACGCACATACTGAATGTCCCACCGGGACACATCGCGTTCCTGCTGTCAGCTATCGACCGACTCGAAACAAGCCTAGGCCAGGTCCCCGCCTAATCTAAGAGGTTAAAATCTACCACTGGTTCTAACCCAAATCCCCCACCCCGGGTAAACCGGAGCCAGCACCAGCCAGAGATCTTTACAGTTCCTCCAGAAGTTTAGTAATGTTGATGCATTTTGAGTTTCATAACTGTAAAACTCAAGAGGGCAGAGTGAGGAGAGACGGTTCGTTTGAAAACGAGAGGGAGGTATGAAAGCGCACGGTCCGATCCAAAAGGAACATTTCTCAGCACCGCGACAGAACCGCAGACAGTCAGCCAAGCCAACACTCACCCACCTTCTCCGACCCCCCCCTCTCAAATTCTCTCAGTCTCTCACACATACACACGTTTACTTAGCTATCTACACGAGGACATACCAAGGACTTTAAGAATTGTTTTTATATTGACTACAGACTAACCCAAACTCTCGCTATGAAAAACTTACTGCAATTAAAAATGTTTCATTTATTATATTCAGGAAACCCCCAAGAGCCATTATCAGATTTAACATACTTCTGACGTGACCAGTATTGTACTCAGTTATACATAAACTACAAACAAATGTGCATACGCTCAAACACAACTGGGTTAGTGAGTTAAGAGACAGTTATAATAAATGGGACGTTAGGTTCAGTAGTTAGTCAGTGACTTGGACTTGAAGGTCATCTTTTTGGTTTTCTCCACCCATTCACAAAACACAGATTTTCTCATCTAAACACATTCATGTTTTGTTGTTCCTGTCCGCTCCCATCTCATGAAGGATGGGATGTGTCATTGGAAAGAACGTTGTTTGTCAAAGGAAGAGAGCAGAGAGAAAGAAAACCAAGAGGGAGATAAGGACCATTAATAATCCACCTGACATTTAAAGATCATTTCCCCGCTGTCTTCACAACGTCCGTCATCTTTTGCATTCAACTTCCTTAGGTTTGATGTTGTACTTCCACTAGAGGGCGCCACTGGGAGCTCTGCGGTCATTAACTCGCATGAACAGGTATTTCGTTTCAAGATTTAGGCCCAGAATGACATGGCATCACGGTATTTTAGTTTTCCTGCAGTAAATTGTTGGTTTAGTGTACATAGTATGTGAACTTGATAGAATGTATTGATCCACTCAGCCTGACCTTCAAATCAGTGTAAAGAATCCTGATGTTTTTTGGTTTGCTTCTTGACTCATTATTTGATCAGCTTGCCAAATGTTTCAACATAGTTAGCAGTATAAACTGCACAGTATATAGTATTCAGCAGGCTAGAATGTTCAGTGAGCTTTAGAGAAGCTTGAATAACCTGTATTCTGCTATAAATGTGTTTCACAGTTACCTTCTCAGGTGTTTGGAGAACAGGAGCTGAGCTGGATCAATCAGTAATGACCTGTACTGCGTCTGATGACCTGATGGGGGCGCTAGACAGAGTGACTGACTCAGGTGAGACTTGACAGATGCTTCTGCAGAACATCAAACGTTTGTTTCATTTGCTGACAAGGTTCCTACAGTCATGCACCTGGAAATTTCTCAGTTGTGTTTTCCAGGCCTTTTCCATTCCCAGGAAAAGTGTGGGAATAAATTAAAAACGTCTAAATTGAAGCCTTGTACATTTCTGTAGTCAGAACACATATTTGTAGTTGTGCTCTTCTATAGATAGATAAGACATCTAGATGTTGTTTTTGAGTTAGTCTTGTGCAGAGCATCGTGCTCTCCAGTTTGTAAATGAATCCTTCTTTTTTCAGTCAATCTTGCAAACCAATGCAAGCATCCATTAGCAAATCACTTTAAAGCTTCTTAAACCTCCTGTAATTATAAAGGCCTGGAAGGTCACAGAGAAGTGAAGGAAAGTCATTGGTGGAAGGCTGAGGAAGTTCTGTGTGAAGATCCAGGATGTTTTGGATTTCTTGCTCTGGATTTTAAATCTGATGTGTCAGGATTATCTTTGTTTTTGTTCTGTTTCTTTAATTCTATCTTCCCCCCTCTCGTCTCTTCAGGGCCTGTGTGCTGCTTGTAGCGGCAGTATTGATCGCCCATGTCTTTGCTTTTACAGCTTTGGGCTATTGATGTTTGGCTGAACATCTCTCTCTCTCTCTCTCTCTCTCTCTCTCACACACACACACACACACTTGTATTGTCTCTGTTTAAGATGGCTTGCTTTGAGACGGGTGAGAGAGGAAGAACTATGGGTTAATGAGTCTGTCTTGGCAACTCTCTCTCTTTTTCTCTCTCTGTGTTAATACCTCCATTCTGTTCTACAATTAACATCAATCACTTCAGCTCAATATAGTCTGAGTCAGACAAAGACTCAAGAACAGCTGTGTGTGTGTGCCTGTATGTGTGTGTAGCTCTTATTCACACACACACACACACACATTTATGCGTCAAGAATATTGCAGTACTGCATTTGTGCCTGACATGTGGTGATGAGGGTGGATGCTGATTTAAACGTGTTTTTACTGCACTTTACTCTTAATAATAGCATCTATCTTCTTTCCTCCTCATGACCTCACCATGACCTGATCACCCAATAATTGTCACTTATGCAAATTCGGGCAATCATGTGGTCACACATGTGGTCATGTGATCATTGGTCTGACAAAACCAATTATTTTTGGTTCCAGTAAATGCTTTTTTTGGAGGTGTACCAAAGTCAGTGGACAAATACTGACATATGTCACATGTAACAGGCAGTTTAACTGTGTAGATTAAAAGCAGGCCGTTTTAAAGGCTAGCAACAGCAAGCTAGCGATGAAAGCAATACGCTCTCCAAAGCCACGCCCCCTTCAATACATGACCACATACATAGTTTGACAGGCAAGCTGGATCGAAAGATTTGATGATCATATTATTTAGACCAGTTTTCTTAATGATTGCTCTCAGGATGTGAAGAGATTTTCAAGCAGCATAACAAAAATGTTTCTGTAAAAATCATCTGTCCTTCTTTTAAAACATGGTGTGTCTGTAAAGCTTGATGTTAAAACTCCTGCCAGTTAAGTAAATTTTAAGCCTGTGTTCATAAACGTTGTGGAGCTGTGACAGAAGCTTTTTTCAGACCGGAGAAACATTTCATCCCATTGTGGGCTGTGAGGTTTTAACTGGCCGCTCTCTTCAGAGTTGAACAGCTTCTCTGTGGTGAGATTGGTCTGCAGGTTAGCAGTAAAGCGCTTACAGACCGCTGTTAAACCGCACACGGAAACCGCACGTCTTCTTAAAGACCTGTGGTTGATAGATCTAAAGTAAGATTAGTTTTGCCACAACTAGTACAATTCTGGTCGTCCATTATGGAGCTGCCCACATTGGTTTTCAGACATACAAACCTTCTGCTCTGGTTGCCCAGCTAACTATTTTTAAGTTGTAAGAATGTTTCCCTAATGTTTCCATTAAGTAACAAAAAAGTTAAAAAAGGTCTTTTTGAAACTAGAAACATTTACACTTCCATTTTTAGACGTTATATTAACGTTACTGGTTGATTATTCAAACATTTCTTGGATTCTTTTTTAAAACGTTTCACTAACAACCTAAAAATAACGTTTTTGATATCTATGCTATATAACATTGTAAATCCTTCAGTAACATTACTGGAAGAACTTTAAGAGCACGTTAAAAGAACGTAAGTTAACGTTCTGAGAACGTTCTCTGATAGCTGGGTGGTAACCTTAGACCTGAACTAATCTGCATTAAGATCCGTGGCAACATGGTTTGTGGTTTCGAGGGTTGTTGAGTTGTACCGTAGCGGCGTTCACATGTTCCAGCGCAGTTTTGTTTGGAGGGGCGCGTCGTCTCCTGGTTTGCATTAAGGCAACAGCTTGATAGAAAAGCTGTTGAACCAGCGCGTCACATCTCATCATACAGTCGTTATCTGCTACGAAAGCCCTTTTATCAGCGAGTCTCTAAATCTAAACCGTTCTCCAATGTGTAAATGCATTGGACACATTATTGAGTGTCTTTGATGATAGATTCAAGCGTCTGCGCCAAGTGCCGCAGAGTTGCGGAATTCGCGCGGCGCTGCGCTTTGAAATGGGAACCTGTTCGCCACTTGTACCGCAAGCAAGGACAGCTGCGCGGGGAACGCGTCAGGATTTAATTACGGCAAGACGCGTGTGATATCATTGCGAGGAGATGAAGGAGAAAGAGAGCAAGAATAAGAGATGAAATATTGTTTTTATTAGCGGCGATGTAGGTGGCGGGGTGCCGGCGGAGAGCGCGCGCGCTTTACTGCCTGTTTGGAAACCATCACAGCTGTCTGGTGATGAAGAATAACTTCGCTTTTCTCACTAACGCCGTGCAGTTCTTGTAAAAAGAGAGTGTGAAATGTCGAATGACTTCAACACGACACCCGTGACATGAACAGCGTTTGTTTCTCTCAAGTGCTCTGAAACTACAACGCTGGCCACCGCCGGTTCTGTTCTGTACAGTGTATTTATAGACATGATATGATTTGGACAATCTAAAAAGTAGATCTAAGACCAGCATGAAATTAAAACTGACTGTCTTGTGCACATTCCTGCTGTTGTTGTGAACAACAAATGCTTCCCAGCAAACAGGGAACGTTTTCAGAACGTTGGCTTACATATGTAGTAGTTGTGAAGTTGTTTAAATGTTACAGAATTAAAAAAATTGAATAATGTTCTTACAACCAATCAATAGACGGCACTTTATGCACGTTCTTAGAACGTTCCAAATAATGTTTGTATTGTTGATGGAAATATTAAGGAAACATTCTTACAACCTACAATAGTTAGCTGGATTGTAAAACAAGGCCACTTTTTTACCACCCAATCAATTGCCCATTTCATTAAGTTGAGATGTACTTTTCCAAGATTTAATGTATTGATTGTATCTCTTATGCATAAAGCAATTAAAAATTCTGATTTTTGCTCAAATCTCCTTTTCCTTTCTTTTGCTTCTCTTTAAAAAACAACCCCAGCAGTCTGTCTCTAGAGCTTCAGAAGAGATCTCAACTATGTCTCAGACTACACACAGATTTGCCAACACATCAATGTCTGTGTGTTTATTGTGTTGATTTTCCTGTAACCCACTGGACGTGGATTGCATTAGCGGGGCAAAGGGTTGTGGGTTCGAATCCCGGTGGACATACTGATCAAATGAATAGCTTGAATCCACTGTAAGTTGTTTGGATAAAAGCACCGGCCAAATGCATAATGTGAAAGTCTGCAATCAAAGGTCAGAAAAAGGTTTCCTTCCAAGTACAAATGAATTGAGCTCTGCTATCCGCATTAATATTATAGCTCTATACTGTAATTCAACATATATGATGTATAAACGTCTATTTTTATTTCTCCCATGAGGATCATCTATAACCCAGCTGATGTGTGCAGTAACATTTTTTTCTGGGATATCGCCACTGTATACAGCACAGTACATACAGTATACAGTGTGTGTTTGGATTGGAGGCTGTTAGCAGATACGCCGGTTCCATGCAACAAACAACTCGATTTGAGGAACGTTTGGACGTTGGTTCGAATCTGACAGGGGCAGTATGTCCTCGCAGGTAGTGGCTCACTTAAACTGCCAAAGCCAATGAATGTCAGTTACGAGCTTAATTCACAAAGCTCCATTAGCAAGTGTAAACGTCTTTTCACTGCAAATACCAGCAACTGGAGTAAATTTATTCCTGAAGTTCCTGGCGCGAAGACCCAACGTTCCCCAGCAAACACAAGAGTCCTAATGTTTTGCCCTTGGCTTTAGAAAATGGACTGACAAGCCAAATGAACTTGTCTAAATGGAAGAGATCAGAGCGAATCCTGCCAACAGTTACTAACAGGTACGGTACTGCGACCCTGGAGCGCCCGGGCTGTTGGTGTTTGTTGGAGGGATTCTGGAATCAGCGCACGGGGGGCCAGAATCCTGGAACGCTGTCAGCCTTCTCTTTGACTTGCAGGAAAAGCTTGGGCAGAGGTGGTTAGTGGGTAATTGTGTAATTACTAGCAGGTATTGTTTATGAATGGGTGACTAACTCGGACACGTGTCTGCAGGCAGAAACAGTAAACTTACATCACGATCTTCACCTCCTGCTGGTGGAATGGAAACGTTTGTCCTTTGCAGGAATTGTGCTGGAGGAGAAACTCGTCTTTCGATCTTTTCCTGCTCTGAATTCAAGAAGAAATAAAGAGTGTATCCTGGAAGTATATGAATATCTGCTTTTCTCATTTTTTAAAAATGCATTATTGTCTTTCTGCCATTAGTTACTGATATTTACTGGGGTTTGATCAGAAAATGACATAGCAAGAGGTTTAACATCCATTATAACACACACAGACTTTACTTTTACATATTTACATTTACAAATTTCACATATAGACATTATAGACATTCAAAGTACATATTTTTTATCAGCATGTGCGTTTCCTGGGAATCAAACCCACAACCTTTGTGCTGCTAGCGCAGTGCTCTACCAACTGAGCCTGTGTTGCAAAGAGCAAAACTTTAGCTGCAGTGAATACAAGGTTTTTAAATATTTCTTTCTTTTAAGCAGGTAGAGTTTTCTGATATCTGATTGGCTCCTTGGAGGTTGAAGAGGACATATCTTTTAAAGAGAGGACATGTGGTTTTGATGCAGTGTAATTGTGTTTAAAGCAAGCAGAAACCTCTTCCAACACCTGCACATGGGGTAAGATATAATATTAGTACTTATGCCTTCTTGCAAATTACTCCTGGGAGAATTATACGTCACCTAATTAATATTCATGAGCCAAGCTGAAAGGTTCACAAAGTGCCCCTCCCCCACTTTTCACATCGCTCCTACGGCCCCAATGTGAGCCAGAATTAAACTCGAGTCACCCACGTATAAATGCCAGAGTATATGAAGAACCTGCCAGACCACGTCTCTACATTGTAATGCAGTCACTCAATCCACCTGGAACAGGCCACGTCACCTCTGCTTGACCCCAAGTGTGTGATTTGAAATTGTGTGTTTGAAATGTGCTTGTGTATGTATATTGTCAACTTGTTCCAGATTGTCTTGGCCATGTGTTCTGTATGTTTATTATGAGAGGGATGTGTGTGAATGTGTGTGTGTGCGTGCGTGTGTGAGGGGCCTGCAGGTTGATGGTGTGTGTTGCAGGTGTGTGTGTTTGGTAGTGTAAGGTGTATGGTATGATCGTGTATATTTGGAATATGAGGTCAGGATTTTCATGCCTGCTGATGGGAGAAACAGATGTAGTTTATGTTGGATTCTAGATTTTCTGTATGTCTTTTTTTTCTTTTTTAACTTTCCTCTTCGTCTTTCAGGTTATAACCTATTGCTTTCTTTTTTCCCCTCTCTCTGTCTTTCTTTCTCTCTGTCTCTCCTCTCGCTCTTTTCTCACAGAAGAGGAACTGTAGTGTTTATAAAGCTCTTTAATGTGAAATTACTCTGTCTTCATTAGTTGTGTCACTAAAGCAGCTTATAATCACCAGAGAGAGTAAAGGCCAGAATCACCCTGTACGCCAGTATGCCAGCGTTTGGCCAGCGTTTGGCCAACGTTTGCAAGTGTGCGCTGTACAACTCTGCAGTATTTGGAAGTAAATTCATCTGTCACTTAATAGAAACAACCTAAATTAGACTTAACTTCTAACACATGGTCAGGTTGCTGGAGACATTTTTATCCGTGAAAACAAATCTACACAAAGTAAAACTCAGACATTAAATACAGGTTCACCTGCGGTGTGGACAGTGTCACGTTTAGTTTGGCTGCCAAAAACATGAACCCAAAATGTAAAAAAGAATTGTAAATTTGTCGCATTAGCCTATGTCAATTCTGTACTATAAACAATTTTGTTTCAGTGTTGGGTTCTGTGTCAACACTTGATCTAAAATCTGAAAGAAGAAACAGCTGGGAACCACAACTCTATGATCTGTAACTCTATATGCTTTATGTACTATATATGCTCTGTGTACCCTATATGTTCTATAACCCTATATACTCTATATATTTCTATATGTATTGTTTTCTTCAAATTATTCCACTGCAGTGTGAAAAAAGTAATTGTAAATTGTCCTGTGTTTAACTTATGCTTATTTAAATAAAACAAAATCATGATATTACAGTTAAAAAATGCCAAACATAAAACCAAGATACATTAAAAACACATCCAAAGTAACAATGTTTTCATAATTGTAGTGGGAAATGTGTTTATTAAATCCTAATGGTCCCTCCCAATTGAAATGCTGTGTGTGTGTGTGGTTGCTCCTTTCACTGGCTCAACCACAATCACTTACCACACCACAGATTAGACACTTTACGCCAGGTCTCTCTCTCTCTCTCTCTCTCTCTTTCTCTTGTGTTTGATGTGCTTCTGATCTCTGGTAACCCTCAGATTAAAACACGCTGTCATACTTTACCCCTCCATCCACAGTGTAATGTAGGACATGACCCCTGATTCCCCCCAGAGATCAGAAAGAGAGAGAGAGACCTCTCGTTTGTCCAACAAATAATATAACAAATTAAGCAGCATTAGAATAGCCGGGCGTCAAGCCTGATGTGAGTCTGTGTTTCATTAGCCCGGCTCTCTAACAGGTTCCATCTGGATGGCCACTGACGGCTCCCTCATGGCCCGTACGGTGTGGTCTGTCCTGGGTCACGATGCCCCTGGACCCCCGGTGGCACGCGGTCCGAGTCAGATTTCACCTGCCCACAGTCCTTTCATTAATGATTAACGAAAAGATGTTGTTATCTGATAACATGTACCAATAACAAGCCAACATTGTGGATATATCAGTACCTCTATTAAATAAAAACAGTCGCTTCTGACGTTCAAGTTGCAATCCGTAACTTTATTTGGTTAAAAATAAGCAAAAATCTGTTATTGAACAAGTACATAGCAGATCATTGTTCAACACAATCTCCTGATTCACAACAGTGAGTTTATAATAATGATTTATCATTTGAGCCGTTGGGTCTGTAAGTAACCTGCAGTTTTATGTTTTCAACAGAGATGGTGACAGAGAAGCAAAATTTACAGATTGTAGCTTTAAAGCGTTTATAGCAGACATTAAACTTTATATCTGAAAGCCATCAAACTTTACACAAAGTTTCTATCCCATGCAACTGTTTGACATCACAGTTATGTTTTGTGAATACAGCATCGATATTGGAAGTGTCCACTTTTCAGTAATCCACACACACACACCCGCAGAAGACAGAGAGCCTTTCATCCATCTGTCTCTCGCTTTCTTTCAGAAAGAAGAAAGAAACAATGGAAAAAATAGTGCAAATCTAATAACACCTCCTCAATCACTCTCTCCTTTTCAGTATCAGTGATGGGAGTTTTACACACACACACACACACACACACACACAGAAAACTCGGCAGATTCCGTTAGGAGCCGGTTGGGAATATAAGATGTGTCGGGGAGATGGAGGCCAACAGTCATCTGGCATGTGACGAAATTTTAGAAGGTGACAAAAAAAGGAAATGATGAGAGAGTTCTGGAATACTGCAGGTCACCTGAACCCTATAGAACTGTATGGAATACGACAGAATTCTGGAATAGAGGAATAGTACAGAAAGAGAAATAGAAAAGACAGTTCTAAGAGTTTTTTCAGCTTAGGGAATAATATGAGTGAGGAGAGATGAGGTGTTGAAAACCTCCACACGTGCACAATGAGAGAAAGAGAGTGTGTGCGTGTGTGTTGGGGGGACTGGGGGGGGCATGGCGTGTATGTGTGAAGTTAAACTCATGCTTTCATGTGTGTGTTGGAATTTTTTTTGGTCAAACTTTTTGGTCCCCAGAATTGGTTTAAAGTCTAAACTGATTCATAAATGTTGGTTTTGGTTTCATTTGCAGTCATTATAATTTATTATAATGTAAATCAGTAGATCTGTATCATGTGCTTTACATGTGCTTTACATGTGTGTCTCCCCCCACACACATACAAATCATCTGTGTCACTGATGAGGTCATAGGTCAAATGCTATTGTTTCAGCTTACTGTAAAATCGCTCATTTGGCGCAGAAGCTTTACACCCTCGACTGATCTCAGGCCAGTCAGCACCAACTCTAAACTGATGTTTCTTGTGGCTGGGAAATCTGTGAGCTGTGTTAGTTTTGCTCCAGTTTAATATCAAATTCTGAGAGTGTTGCCTGTTAGCTGAGATGTTACTGTTATGACATAGACGTGCCAGTTTATAGGTGTCCTGTACTACCTCTGTGTTTAAACACACACACACACAGCGCTTGGCTCTGTTTAGGGTCGGCGTGTGCTGGCTTCAGACAGGCTGTGTGTTTGGCGTGTGCTGTGGTTATATTTAAGCAGTGGATCACAGCTGTGTCATAGCTGTATGCGTGAGAATAGCTGTATCTTCATCTGGGTGTCTGTTTGTCATCAGGGTTTGATGTATGGTAGATTTTTTGGTGGGGGGGGCTGTTGTATCTTTTGGCCTGTAGTAGTTTGCGATGAACTAATTCAATGCATGTTTGTGGTTCATTTTAAACAGAAAAACACTGCCAGAGGAAAATTTAATTGCTCTTTCATAACTCTGAACTGCTCAGTAATGTTTCATTTAAATTTAAGGAGAAATTTTAGATGTTTCTTCTCAAAGTCCCTGAAGAAATGAAAATAGGCAGAAATTAGCGAATTACAAGCAGTAAGAATATAAGAGCTGTTTTTTTATGTGGATCACAGATTTGCAAATCTGAGCACAGTTTGAAACATTATTGAGATCTCTTTTGAAACTCTTCTCAAACTTATGAGAAAATGCGGTTTTAGCAAAGTTAATATTAATGCTGTTTTTAAGAAACAATTGAGATGATAAGCAGTGTGTGTGTGTTGGTTTACAAAACCATCTATTGGGGACAAATTTGTACCCAAAAGTCAACAAAACCAGGCAAATCTGAGGAAATCCTCAATTGTAAATAAACACTACAAAAACATAATACATTTTTTTTCTGTTGGGATGAGAGTGTGGGTTAGGGGTTGTTTATAATTAGCTGTGTATAAAAACAAGTCTGTGGAATGTCCCCATTTAGACAGACAGTGTGTGTGTGTGTGTGTGTGTTTAGCAGTGTTCTTTGGCCCTTGTCAGTTTTTAAAGCTGTATGTTGTTTATGACCAAAATTTTCCTGCTTGGATGACCAAAAAGTGGGAAAATCTATTCACACCCAACACACACACACAGATGCACAGTTGGTTTTGAGAGAGCTCCATGCTGTTGGTTTGGCTGTGCTGTGCACTGAGAGCAGATGATACTATTTATTAGAATAACTGATGTCTGATGAAAACTGTTCTGTTTTTCTCTTTCACTGTGCCAATACAGTCACAGAAAGTTTAGCCCCACGCTGGAGAAAACACAGAATTATGGCACTTACTCACAGCTGGATATATATCGCTCTTAAATCATGCTATTTATTTTATTCTTTCTTAACTTTCTTAATTTCTGGTCTAACTGTAAACTTTAATTGGTGCATTTATTCTAAAACGTGTATTACTCGCATTTTTGAATATCATGTTTTTGGTGCCACCTATAATGTTAATCTAACACAGTCAATGAAGGGACAGAATCTCACTGTTTTCTGTTTGAATCTTGTGTTTCACTGAGAAATGCAGCAGATTTTAGAAATGTGCTTCAGGTAAAACGTTTACTGAATGTATCTACAGAGGACAAACTGTAGTCCACAGTTTTGTTTTAAAAGTAATAGTTATGTATTTTATATAATTATTCATTATAACGCCTACAGCCTAAACCTGTAAATATAAATCTATAAACCCCAAAAAAAGTTTTTTCATTTGTACAATTTATAAAAACAGTACTTGCTTGATTGATATGTCGTTTATTCCAGTTAAGGATGTCCCCAAAGGGAGGTTTTGTCAGATTTAGCTCACTTCTGGGGACAAATTTGTCCCTAAAGTATAGCTGTGTAAACCACACACACACACACACACACACACACACACACGCACAGCATGTTTGCTCGGGTGCAGCTGTGATGATGTCATCTATTACTGCCACTCTGCTTATGCGAAGTCTTTATTGGAAACAGAATACTTCAATTTGCACACATACACTTGATTTCTCGATTTGACTGGTTAAGAACTGAAGTTGTCAGTCTCTCTCTCTCTCTCTCTTTCAGCCGACCCGGTTCTAGTCTGTTTCTTAGTCAAACATCACTCTGTACGTCTCCGCTCCTCTCCAGCCCGTCTTTGTCGTGGTGTTGTGTATTCCTCAGCTCTTGGCTTGTCGTTTGTCTTTCCAGGCTTTGAAGACAGCAGAGCCTGCTAATAAAACGCAGGTCTCAACCACAACAAAGGGCCCTGTGCCCAGACTCAATAAACTATTTACCCCTCCTTCTCTTTCTCTCTTTTTTTCTCTCCTTCTTTCTCTCTTGACGTTTTCTTTTTTCCCTCTCTTGGCTTAAGAAGAAATATGTGCACTTGCTATGTTTTCCATGTGATCATAGAATACTCTGGAATAGATTAGTGGAGAACAAAACGGGAGGGAGACGGAGCTAAAATGAGAGAGGGAGAGAGAGACGGGAGCGAGGGAGCAGGTAACCGAGGCAACGACAGTCTCCAGGGGATCAGGTGATGCTGGGGGCGGAGTCACATACAAAACAAACATGAATTACCTGTGAGCACATTAACATAACTGACACAGCATTTCTGATTGGGAGAGAGAGAGAGAGAGAGAGAGAGAGAGAGAGAGAGTTTAAAGAGGTCATGTCACAACTTTTTAAAATAATTTTCATGTTTTTCTTGGGCTGATGCATGTTTTATGCTAACTTGTAATGTTAGTAAAGTTAATTTATGGAAAATGTTGGACTATTTTCCACCCTCTCAGTGACCCTTTAATATTAAATAGGCATTAAATTATATTAATATTAATTCAACACCTGTTTATATACCAGGCATAATTATAATACCAGTTAAATTTTATTATTATTATATTATATTATTGTTTTGCTGCTGTGCCTTTAAGCCTGTATAAACAGCCTCTGTGTCAAACTCATGTCAAACTGTCACATTTCAATAATTCATAAAGCATCAATGATTTAATTAGACTGAAATGAGGGGAGATCTGGTGAAAATAAACTTCATCCTCATGTTAAGATTCTTCAGAAGGAGATTCAGGTCACAGGTGCTACACACAGACAGAAACAGCTCAGGTTTGACACTCATAATTTGTGTGATATTGTTTAAGTTAGATAATCCTATTATACTAATAGTGTGTCCTACTTCTACCATATTACAAACTGACTCAAAGTTTTGGGTCAAACTGTCAGCTCCCCTCGGTGTCTCTCTCTCTGTCTCTCTCTCTGCCTTTCTCTATTCCTGTCTTTCTCTCCATACCTGTCTCTCTCTATGCCTGTCTCT
>JAZGTK010002150.1:0-33527 GCA_036877625.1 Ambastaia sidthimunki
CAGATCTTAATTTTTTCTTATAGCTCCTCCTCCAAGAAAAAAAGCAAAAAAACAAATCAACCATTTCTAGACAAAACCTGGAACTTCACTGAGCCACCTTCCTGTTGTTTTTCCTGGTATGCCAGAGGGCTTCCTGCCATGACTAAAGCGACAGTGCAACATTCTCTTAATGATGTAAATGTGGAACACAAAATAACGCAGTAACAAACCAGGACAATGACCTAAGCTGGGTATCTGATCACGTCTTGACCAGAAGTCTAAAGCTTTTTCTTAGTCATACCTAGGGTTTGAATTAAGGGGATGCAGGGAAAAAAACAACAAAAACATACCTTCTATAGCACCCCCCAACCCCAAACCACCACCCCACCCAAAAATCCCCTTTAGATGATCAATGTGGTGTATTATGTAAAGCTTATCTTGAAATATAATATGTTATTTACAATACTTGACTAACTACAAAAAACTGTGATTGGCCAGTCACAACTCAGTAAGAAGCAGTGCCTGACCTCACACAAGTTTTTGTAATTTTTCATGCTATTTAAAACAGCCAAAAGAAGGTTCAAGCACAGCTTTTGACATTCTTTAAAAAGAAGAGAACAGAAGGTATGATGTTTATTTGATTAGTGTTTAAAGACATAACATTATGTACGCATATTGTATGCTCTAATGCGTTCCATTCAGAAATTATCACTCTATTTTTTGCATCTTTCCATATCATGTCCTAACCAAACACAACACACAATAAGGTAGGTATCTTTTTTTCATGTTAAACAGAAGTTTTGTCCTAACCAGCCATGACTGCGTTACGCAACAGATTCCAGTTTAAAAACAGTCCACACATTGTGGGTTTTTTTTTTTTTTTTTTGGAGAAGCCATAAGCAAAAATGAAGGTCTGCTTTCTTGATGAACCTGTTTTTATCATATGGTGTGTCTTAACGACTGGCTTTAATAGTATCAATAAGTAATCATCCACTGTACATTGTTTGTTGTACATTTGTAGATTGTTGTTGCTTACCCACTGATTTATGATAGATTGGACTGTGTCAGGAATTTACGTAAGTGACACATCTCCATATTACTTATAACAATTTTAAGACAGAATATACAAGAATGTTTGTCAATTTTTCACATTAGCTAAAAGGAGTGGAAACTCTGAGACTCTTGCATTTTTTTGAATTATATAAATGTGGCAGTAACATCCCTCTTTGTTCATACAAACAACTATTGCATGTTTTATTTTCTGATTACATGGACCTTTATTTGATAGCTTGAAATTTCTTTGTTCAGATTTTAGATCAGCCTGTAAAGCGCTGGATGTGTGCTGAAAACACTATCACTTTTGAAAACTCAACGACACTGTCTGTCAGGTAACACTGTGAATCTGACTTTCTGGAATATTTACTAGAACCAGAAGGACAGAGTATTCATTTGTTAGAAATATAAAATCCTGAACGCGTGAATGTGCGTTATAGCAGTTATTTTATGTTAATGAATAAAGGTAAAGTCACATTCGCGTAAAAACAGCAAAATTCTTACCTTAAAGACATCTCCGTACGTGCCACTCCCGATCCGATGAATAATCTCATAATCATTCAAGGGATCCAAAAAAGAAACTCCTATAGAATTCATACCCGCAGCCTAGTGTGTTTCATTTACTCATGCCAGCGGTCATTTGCGTCTCTGATTTGGTCATTTCCTCCTATTGTTGGCTTTCTTCAGAAATGTCAGTATTGGAAAAACTGCTGATAAACAATATAAGTTGAAATATATTTTCAGACGTAACTTAATATGCATCCGGCCTACCAGGGAAAATAATGTCTTGACACCAACATCATTCGCGTGTCCTTCTAAGTACCGATTTGGAGACGTGAAACACTCTGCAGAGTTTGCGCATGCTTAAAACCGACTCTTCCATCGAGTTCACGTTCAAACATAAGGCATCACAACAATGTTGGCGAAGAGAGCCAATAAATAAATACCAAAAATAAACTGTTTTGTTCATGTTGTTTATTTAAAATACGTCAACACTTTTAACCAGAATTACTAAACTTCGCATCCGTCAAAAATATTTTCTCTTAAACTAAACTTCAGAACATACAACCTGTGCGAAGAACAAAATAAACCAAACCAATCAATGTAGACCCTGATATTAGAATAAATGAAGTTACATAAATATCTTACATTGTTGAATTATGTATTCTGAACACTTAAACACAAGGGATAATAATTTTGGCCTGTTAGAAATTGTAATTTATAAAAATAACTTACTGTAATTTATGACCTATACAGAATTAGGCAGTTCAAAAAAATACTATCAAATAATAAAACAATTGCTGGTGTAATATAAACAATTCGACCTAATAACTCCTAACAACCAACTTGTAATAGATATACTCAGCAGACTTAAATGTTGTTTTATCAAAACTTTTAAAATTCATCTAGGTCATGCTAATGAACTTTCCTCCAGGTGAAACTGAAATAAAAAAATAAAAAACTTGAGTAGACATTTTAGAGTGTTTTGCGAGGGCGTTTCATGAAGGACAGAGTGTAATCTCCAGAAGGTGTGGGTTTTTGTCTTTTCATCTGAACTTGGGACTGGGCCGTAAGCTGCAATTTAATGGCACTAGAATTGATCTTGGCCGCAGATAGCAGCTCCTTCATACCCTTCATCTTTTCACTATGAAAAACCACCACTGGCCCACCCAGCACTATGGTTTGCTGGGAAGGTGAAGGTGTGGGACTTGGGGATGATGGCTCATTTTTGTCATCTGGTTCTTTCCCTCGACCACCAGCAGAAGATCGTCTTCGTCCTCCCTCTCCGCCCACCTTTTTAGATACAGGATTTTGAGGAGGCAAAGCTGCACCTGGAGGTGAGGGTCCTGCTTGTTCCTCAAGCTTAGATTCTCGTCTTGGGCCCCGTCTACGACCCTCACGTGGGTCTTCACTAGACTGGTCATCTTCGTCCAGTGGTTCTGTATCTTTGGTGATGATTGACACTTTATGTCTAATCTAAAGATAACCGAATCAGGTCTCATTATACATGGTATTCCAAAAAGGTTTTTAGAATAAAAAAAATTGACAGGTCTTGTGCATGCAGTTACCTGTGCATCAAAGCGACTGAGGGACTGCACCAAGTATGTGGCCCAGCCTACATGAAGCACAGGTGTGGGACTTCCCTCTTCCCACTTACATATCCCATCATAGAACCGTAATAAGTGAGCAAAGCACTCTGGGTCCTGAAGAGCAGACAACGCGGCAACCTGTCTGGGCTGGTCCTTGATCATGGGAAGAGAACAAGAAAAAAATATTTAACAAAATACAAAAAAAAAAAACGCACAAAAATAATATATAAATATTTTAGGAAAAATATACATGTGTCTTTAAAATATAATATATTATAGGAAGGAATCGTTTAATAGCCATGCCAAGTTCAATGTCAAGGGTGACAAATGTGAAATTGGAATATGCTAACAGATCTATTGTGAAAACCTTTAACTTTGGTCTCTTCTTCACACAAAAGCATTAAAGAACCTGGAATAACATTCTATTGAGCTTTGGGTTGTTTTTAAAACGATCATTGTATGAAAAAAAACAGCAATCAATATTGTGCTATGCTGCTTATCTTGTGTTTCACAGAACAAACGTGGAAAAATAGTGTGGAACACACTCAAAATAGGTAAATGATGACAGAATTTAATTTGGGAGAACAATTTTTTAACGTTGTGCTAAACAAAACCTTCTCTGTCCCTTCAGCCTCTTCTCCACTTTCAGCAGCAGCTGCTGTCTCTTTAAGGAGGGTGGGAATGACATCATTAGCAATGTCAAAAAACTCCTTATAGATCTCTTCGTCTTCACGACAGTAATTGTAACTGTAGAGAAACACAAACAAGTTCTGAGAATAAATATTAAATGTCACTGCAGACTTTATAGAATCAGTGTGCAAATTTTAACCTAACCACTCTTCTTTCAGTTTCGTTGTTGTGGTATATAAGTGCCATTAATAAACAAGAAAACACATCTGAGGGACAAAGGGCAGGAGAGATAGCTTATGTTGTCCTAAACGAAGAGGAAACAGGAAGAGCAGGAAAAGGAAGTGGATGGGAGTGAGCGGTAGATCTAGGCGTGCTTTGTGCAGACATCCTCCAGGACACTGGGACATTAGAATAAAGTATTTTTAAGACTTCAACCACTGTACTGTGTTTAGAGGAAGGAAAGTACAGATTGTCTCTGGACAGGGACCAAAGCCAAGACTGAGGCAGGAATGAGCCTATGCTGACTGTGTAAGGACAAACAGCATGAGGCAACAAAGACAATGCTTACAACTGATACATTTTCCACTAGGTATCCAACACTTTGAGATGTCATATTGTATTGGTTTGTGTAGTGATGGTTATATTCACGTTCAGAGATCTAAAATGTTTATCTGAAAGGGTTAAATAAATTATGTACATGAAAGGAGCATTCTTACATTGAGATATCTCAGGTAATGAGCAGCTTTTTGTGGCATTTAACTTACTCTTGCATTACTGATGCAGCCTCTGCCCAAGCTCGCAAAGCCTCCTGAACATTTCTGTTCCTGTAATGATATCCTGCCAGATACATGAAAGGGTAGATGTGCTCGTTGTTGTAATATTTCTTAGCTGAGTCGACAGCCTAGAATAAATAAAGAGACTAATCAATAAACTTTATCATTAAGCCAAAAAAACATTTTATAAACCCAGTCAATTATTGCAATAACCAAAACAGTTATTACATTATCATTATAAAATATTTACATAAAATTTCTTGACTTGTGCAACCAAGCAGTCTCTTTTAACTGATGTGCTAATTCAGTTTCTGTTACTAGCTTTCAATAGTTTCTCATTTTTTTTCATTCCACATATGGAAAAAAGCATTTATCTTCTCTTCTTTCAATGATTCTATACTTTATTTTTTACATTACATTAACCTACAGTGGTACAGTATTTGCAAACTATTTACATATTTATTAGTTTAATTAATTGGTAATTACACAAGACTACATTTCTATATTTACAATAAATCTGACTATAACTATAAATCTGAAAATAACACATTTAAGCATACATTTTTATATAGCATGAGCTCAAGGAATAGTTGAAAATGTATTGTTTTTTAACACCCTCCATATTAGTCCAAACCTGCATGAATGGTTTTCTTCCATTGAACACAAAAGGTGCATTTTCACAAATATACTGGCTAATCTAAACGACTTAAAATGCAGACGTTTTTATTTTGAACTTTGACAGCCTGTGAGACCGTTTACTTTAAAGAGAATTAATGATACATTCTTTTGTGTACATTCTTTTTCTTTTGTGTTTTATGAAGGTCAAACAAGTTTGAGTAAACAATGTCTTTAATTTCAATTTTAGGCTAAATCATTAATCACTCCTGGGCAGAGAAATAGGCCAAGCCCAAAATGGCAAAATATTTTACTTTAATGTTTTTAACCACAAATCACTGGTCAGACAATTAGCAACAATTACACAGATTAAGTAAATTAGTATTGGATAGCCATTTCCTTTGTCTTTAAATGTTTAAGCTTTTTAGAGAAAGAAGAGTCAATGTTGTTCCACTTATCTGAGTTTAGGTGAGACCATATACTCTTTATGGGGTTTTAACCAAGCCCAACATACCTGCTGGACTTAATGGTTGTCTTTGCTGTGTTGGCAGAAGCATTGTCTTGTTAAAAAATATTATCTGATCATTCCTTTTTTCCATTTATGTTTTTTTTCTTACTCCTTTACCTTGGGACTCACTCCATATTGACAACTTCTTCCTGTTCCATCAATACTGGTTACATTACATACATAACAATACATTACATACATAACATAATCTAATCTTTAGAGATAAAAGATGCTAGAAAATATTTTTGTAAACTTTGTATAAAATTCATACCAAACATTTTAACTATAATTGACTACATCCATGTTTATTTCCCTACTTCCAGCATTTTCCCATACAGTTTACTGTAACAAAAGTTAATAAGCAAATGGTGGCAAGTTCTCAGAAGTGCACTGGAATAGTTTCCTGACTAATAATTTTTGGTTGGGACCAATAAATGCCAAATGTTTTGCTATTTTTTCCCAGCAGTGTTTGTGCAGATAGAATGTATTTATTGCATGTCTACAGAGGAAATCACATACTTTAAGGTGAATAGATAAAGGGCTTTCCTTGCCAGTCATGGATTCCTGATCTTCAAGGTCAGCCAAAGTGCCCATTGCCATAGGATACCTTTAACACAACCAATAAGAGATCAAACATTCAGCAAGAGTAAACTCTGTACCATAAACAGATCAAATGAAGTCTATTCCTGTCCTTGTGTCTGCTTGTGTGCTTTTTTTGTGAGAGACATGACTAACCTCTCCAAATCACCCCGATCGTATAGCAGCCATAGCAGCCTCTGTAAGTGACAAAACATCTGTACATGTAAACTTGCACAAAGTAGAGTCGTCACTTAGTACTATACCCGTAAAAAACAGTACATATACTTAAAAATGTACAGAACCAAACATTGTAACTGAACACAGAATAAATGCAAAAAATTGAATTAACAGTAGACTGGGACGTGCCTGCTGGAGCTGCAGTAACTCTGTGCTGTCTGTGTGCAGATCTAGAGATGGGTTGATGGCACAGACCATGAATGCTACCTCCATATTCCTGTTGCACTTCATATAGAAGCCTTTAAGATACAACCAGCTCTAAAGAAAGACATAGATATAAAAAAATAGATCTGGCACAAACAATAATTAAAATGTAAATGGATGAAAGGGTGATTTTGTTTTAAAAATGGCTAGATGAGTTGGATCCAACAAAGCAAAAGCAATCAACATAACCAAACACTAAACAGAAAAATCCCTCAATACTGTTTAAAAAGAATTTCAGGTGAATACTATAAAGTTATTTGGGAGAATACCCAAAGTAAAGTTTGAATTTGCTAAACAAATAATTTACTAAAAGTATTTAACTTTTTAATTCCTATTTTTGCACTTTTATCTATTGGATAACTAAATAAAATGTGGAAAATAGTACTAATAAGAATTGTCAAAACTGGTCATTTATAGTAACTAGTAGTGTGGAGTAACATTTGTCACACGTATGGTAAACACAAGCAACGGAAGCTTCCATACCCTCTCATTAACCCCAGCACTGACAGTCTGACCTCTTCTGTCTTCGTTGCCCTTCCCATGCCAGGTGACCTCCGCCGTCTCTTCCCCATCCTTGCCGAAGATCACCCACGCATGGTCCTCAGAGAGGGCAAGATGAACATCCTTCAGACCCAACACCTGACATGCAGCTACCACAGCAAATGCTACTCCAGAACTGTCCAGCTTTGTGCCTTACAAAATAAAGACTCAATTTGAATACAAAAAGATTGCTATATGAATCTGCATATTTTGGATTCATATATTCTAGACTAAAATTGTATCTAATTTAATAATGTTTAATTTAAAATCAATCTCACTGACAACTAGTAAAGTTCTACCTGTGATGAGACTGAACAAGGACTGAATATGTGCTCTGTCCTTAAAATATGATCGGCTAAGACTGTTCCAGATCACGTCTGAGACCTTCTTCACCAGCTCACGGCTGGACCCCCCAGAGGGTCTGCGGAACTGTGACAGGTCCACGGCACCACGAATCTGGGCTGTGAACCGTTCATAGAGGGCAGATATGAGACTCAACTCTACGGTGGGAAAGCAGGAGTTAGGACAGTCAGGCACAAGAGGATCAAATCGAACTCCCGGGACGTTGACAGGAACAACTCTGTTGACAGCCAGGAAGTGCTCTACAAAACCCAGCACAAGGGACAACAAGGCCAGGTCTGGCTCTGGGTTGCTAAGCTCGGACTGGAAAAGCTGTAGCACTCCATCAATACCCTGGAGAGGGAAATGTTTCTTCTGAGCTGACCGAAGCCCCATGGTTAGTGGTTGAGTAGCAAAAAGGATAGTCTATGTGAATTTCTAAAATAAAAAAACACAGAAAAAAACTTTATGTGCCAGAACAACAAAACGATAACATTTAATTTCAGGTCGATTTTTTTTTAAGATTGCAAGACTTATGCGAGGGTCGCATGGAACAATGATGGTAACACCGTCGTAAAATAATCTATACCATGGTAATAAAAGATTCCCATATATACCATTTTACATGTTTTTTACATGATACTCCCAGGTTCCTCAAAGAATTACATGGTACTTGTAGGGAATAAATATATATTGTAGTATCACGGTATATTTTGGTACCACCTAATCACTATATTATAGTTTAGGGGAATTCCCAGAAACACGTGTAAGACAATAGCTGTTCCAAATGATTTAAATTCAAAATTACAGTTCAAATATACAAACCCAAAAATTAAGCTTTAGCTTATAACCTGTTATCTAAACCTGTTACCTAACATCTAAACATCTAATATTACGTCGAGCCTGCAAATGAACGCTTAATCAAAGTATACTTAGTGATCCTCAACTACGAACTGGCGTGTTAACGCCACTCTCACTCAACAAAACATGCACAGAATGTATTAAGCGCTGGAAATGAGCTAACAAAACAACGCCACTGTACAAGTGTAATGGCAACTCATGTACGTATCGGCGGACATCTGGGTGAAGCTGCTGCAGCTAGCTAGCCTAAACATCCCTGGCAGTTTTGGGTGTTTTACCTTTATAAAGTGTTTTTCAATGGATACATTTTCGCCCCTACTCACTACACGGCAGATGGTTGCTTGGTCTTATGCTCAGAACATACCTTTACTGAAATTACATCCACATGCTTTTGTTTTGCCCCTTGCTTTTGCCGCGCACTCGAGAGACAGAAGCTCCGAAGAACAACAGATGCATAAACCATCAGTTCAACCTTCAACACACTAAATTAAACATGTGCACATTGTGACGATGTCAGCGACGTATAAAACACTTCCTGTTCCCAACTTGCATTGTGGGAAATGTAGTTACTATTGTTGTCCCTTGATCCTGTCGTCAATATGGAGACGCTGTTCAATAAAGGCAACCATCAATACATAAATCCACACTGAGAATGTTCTGTGATAGTTCACCCAATAAATAGATTATCTTTTTACTGCTAATCTTATTTAGCATAGATGTCAAATTGTAACAGCAATAATATCACAAGTTTTATCATTAATAACTATTAATACTTTATCGTTGATTTTTTTATCATTGTTAACATCTGTATACTAGGTGTCTGTAAACTATTGCTCTTTGTAATGTATTTATATTACACGTTGTATTTGTTTTTATTTTAGAATTAAAAATTAAAGATATGTCTGTGGAGACCATCAATAACCAAAAGAGGGAGCTGCTAAACACAAAATGTAATTTGATTGGTAGAAAACTGCAGAACTGCAAAATATGCGAACACATTATATAAACACGTACTATAGTGTTACATACACACCTGTGAGTACATTAGTGTGTCTTTACATATACTAAGTGTATATTTTCTAAGCAGTGAGGTGTAGCGTTTAACCTAATACTTTCTCATTGAAGTGGAATGTAAGATCTTTAGTAATTGGGTAAGCTTATTTTAATGACTGGCGTTCCTCCCCGATGCATAGTACTCTGGTACAGGATATATTACAGAATGGTTTTGTTTGTGACACGGTTTTGTCTGCATTTGGTGCCAGTCTTTTTAGGTAAAGTTTATTCATTTAAGAAGGCTTAAGAGAATAGAAGAATTGTTGTACAGTGGGAAAAATTAAGTACATTTAATTCAACTTTTATTTATATAACACTTTTTATAGTGTTGCATTGTTTCAAATCAGCTTTATACAATAAAAATAAAATAGAGAAAACAGGAAAATTATAAAACGTACAAAACAGACAACAAAATACATGGTATTATTGCACATTTTATTGTTCATTATAATGTATATTAGTAAAACTTATTAGGGATATTAAAATTGTAATTGGTTAATAAATATAAAGTTGACTGAACTGATAATAACTACAACACATTTGGACCCTTTGAATAAATAGACATGCATCATAAATACCTGTCATTGCAGGTATTACCTACCTCAGTGCTTATACCTACCTCACTGGTTTGTGAGAGAGTAATGTGTCCAGACCGCCCACTAAAACAAGATGTACTTTCGAGACTATGCAACATTTATTTAATTAACCTGATAGATGACAGGTATTATATTAAGCAAGATATGCCATTCCAGCATACATGGCGATGGCGCTTAGAAATAAAAAAAGAACAGAAGTATAAGGAATTTGCAATAATATCATAAAATATCTGAACATTGCATAAAACATTAAATAGAGTCTTTAGGACTGTAGATAGTTCATTATATTAAAAGCAATAATAACAATTTACAAATCCTAAGATGAGCTAAATGTTAGCTGTCTACCAGTGATTAAGCAAACAGGGTGAAAACAGCAAGAAAACAAAACTCCAATGATGTATAGATGGGGGGAAAAAACTGGGAAAAACCAGGCTCAACTGGAAGGGCCAGTTCTCTGCTGGCACATTAAAGCTGAAATTTGTATCTGGGTGTTTGATGTTTTTAGGGTGTACAAAAAAATTGGGGAAAAATTACAGGAACTTAACACTGGGCTGAATTTCGAGACTTTATAGCTCCACATCAGAATGTCGTCAGAGTCTTGAGAGTGGGCTCAAATGGCTTGGCTTAGCAAGCAGCAACAAATAGTGACATTACAACTTCGTAGCCACACCCTGGCAACCAGTTACAGTATCCTAGCCATCCTAGCAATGCTAGTCAGCATCAGAATGTCGTAAAAACTTGGGGGTGAGCTCACATCGCTTGGTTTAGTAAGCAAACAAATGGTGACATTTTAACTTCATAGCCTGTCAGGGTTGTTAGTGTGCTTAGCAACCCTTTAGATTACCCTAGCATCCTTATAACATAATGAATAAGCCATATAATATCATGTTATTTCATGCTAGCATCATGCTAAAACATAAATGCAACTGCACTGGCATGGTTTAAGTCATATTTATCCGACCAATTCCCTGCTACAAACCATTTACGGCCTTAAAGGTAACCCAGCTAGCAAAAACATGACTGTTACATAACTGTTACGTGACAGTAATGGGTTCTGATGACCAAACTTTCATTGTAACAACAACTAGAAAAGTTAAATTGCTGGATTTGTTGCCACAACGTAACTTTGTTATGTCTGGGTTATATTGTACGCTGTATGATTAACCTTTTATTAACTGCTAGTCTGCTAGTGGAATCGGTTTTACGTTTAAATGACAACGGACGAACTTTTGGTGGAGGTCTAGTGTTCGTTCCTTAATTCAGCCTGAGGGTGGCACACTAATGTTGATTGGCAACCTCTATAATCATACATAGTATGCTGTCTTAGAACACACAGTAGTAGAATTTTTGTGTTTGAATATTGTGTTTGAATCACAATTTTTGTGATTTATAATATTACATGGCGTGGATAAATTCGAGAAGAAAACAAATTAACTGGCTGCATGTGGAACTGGGTTATTTAACAAAACATGCACCAACAAGCTATTTACATGTTTTATTTTTTATTGGTTTTATTTCTTTTGCAATTGTAGACATTTCTATAAGGCATATTCCAGTTTATTTTACAAGCAATTAACAAAGGCAACAATACCATTAAACGATTTATACTTTAAGTCATCTGGAGTCAATCATTTATTTATACAAGAATTTTTACGACTCGCCATGTTCACAACCTAACGAACCTGCTAAAGTGACACTGATATGGACTTGCAGAATCGGCAGAATCGGATTCACGTACGTTTACGTAACGTAATAAAAACTAGAAGGGTAGCCTCAAATCTGCCCACATGGCTCTCAGTTAGGACTCGCTGCATTTACATTTTCCACCACAGATTTACATTGGGAAAAATGTGGGGCGCTGTTTCGCCTCCCTTTACAAATTATAATAGGCTAGAAACTAGAAAAAATATTTGTTGAATAATGTTACACACATTTACGAGTTAACAGCATTTTAGATCAGCTGGAGTTTTTGTACTAAACCTGGTCAACCACCCAAAGACGTTACGGCAATTAAGTTTTGATGTCATGAATGCATGAGTTTACTTTTCGGTGTTTTGTACCCGCCCTATTTCTTTTCCACCGCCCCCATCTACTTCAACATTCAGGTAGGTTAACCTAATAGGATTGTGCAGGTTTTTCGTGCTCGGTGACGCCGCTGCTGTATTGGGAAATACTCTGTGAATCAGGAGCATTCTGCGCAGCCATTACCTTAAGCAACTTTTCTACTACTAAACCATTAGAATAACACGGCGAAAATGTCAGATCCAATGACTCGGTCTTCTCAGAATTTGTCGTCACAAGGCCTAAACAACGGACATTCTGCAACGTCAAAAGGCTCGAAGTTTTCTGGTAAGAGCACCCAAAATATCGTGCAAATCTGTAGTTGAATTCATTGTTTGTTTAAACGCGAAATTCGTTCTGTTAATTTATTATCATCAAAAGCTGTGACAGTAGAATGGGATTTGTTAGGTTGTCCTAAATATTGCGTTTAAAGTACAAGCCAAACTCAAATCAATGTGATTTAACATTTAAATGCCTTTACTGGGGTATTCCTGCTCCTGTTATGTAATATTCCTGAATTGTTTCATCACTTACAACTTTACGTACCGATCCCCCTTCATCGGCATTGTAATATTTGTGCTTGGTATTCTTTGCAGTTCTGTATTCATAGGGTCTTGGCTAATGTCCTCAGAATTAACCTGTTCTTATCCACAACCTTAAAAAAAGCCAAGGAGAAATTTGGGGACGCGTAATACCTATTTGAAGCCTGCTGCGGCTGAGCTAACGATCTGCAGTGCAGATGCGTTCGAAACTGGAAGCCGGTGTAATTTAAGGGGAAATACTCACACCCAAGAACACTCCCAGTATAATAATCAACAGATCAGTTGATGGATATAGCAGTTCAGATGACTTACGTTGCGATGTAAGCGCTGTATGCTTTACTTGTCGTCATAAGGTTTTAGAAAGTGTAAACAACCACCCACGCCATTATAATATACGCACATTAAATAAACTGCACATACGGTGCAGTTTAGTATTACTGCATTTACACATTCCCAGTCATGCTCTATTTTGTTCTGTACATGTGTATGTGTTGGGATAAGAACAATTTTGTTGACGAGAGGTGTTGATTCAGTGTTATTTAGGAATCAGATATCTTGCACTTCAGACCTCGTTGGTTTTGTTTTCATTAAGAAGTTTGGAATTCTAATAGATTTAGAACGTGAATAGGTCATTACATCACGTTTGAAATTTTCGGCACGTTGGTATGGCGTCCGAAAAAAAAAACAAAAATATTTATGTGTCAATTCATATATCCACATATACAAATAGCATCCGAAATTAGAATGCTTACTGTTTCTAGTGAAAATTCGAAGTGCAGATTCATGAACACACTTAACAGCTGATAGTACCCACAACTCATTGCGAAAGTGGTGACTAATTAATTAACGCTGAATTAGTGAACAAATAAGTGATGCCTCAATGAATTAATAAGTTCAACTATATAATAAACATTACAAAACTCAGGTGCACACTTTGACTTTTTTAATAGTCCATTATGATTGTTGCTTGTCACACTGTACAAACATGATCCCAGCTGTAAGCCATGTCACACTCTGTGATCAGTTATCATTGAAGGGCTCATATGATACTGAATGTGACGTCTTTCTGACCGTGACGTCTGCGGCATTTCTATTTTGTTGTAAAATGCAGTATTTAACAAACGTAATTGCTTTTATTACAAAACTTTGGGGCCAGCACCTAGTGGTAAAGAGAAGCAAAATTTGCAAAAATGCTTATAAATTGTGATGGCAATAGCACATTGTTATGCAGCTTAGTTGCATTCTCAGGCTCATGTCAAGTACTACGATAAGAAATTTGTCATAGTCAATGTTTCTTTCTGTCAGCCATTTTGAATTATTGTGTTTTGTCCAATGTAGCATCTAGAGACACTTAAAACAAAAAATTATGTAATTCATGTTCGATTGTTCGATTTGTTCTCATAGACCATGTCAACGAATTTGATGCATATGTAGTGGATTTCAGGCTGTATCTATGCTAAACTTTGTGCATTGACCTGAAACTTTGTAGGTATCATTGGCACACCAGCCTGAAGCTTCAAAAATTTGGTGACAGTGTCACCTATTGATCAAAAGTTATAAATCACTTTGTGTTGGAATGGGTTTTAATTCCCGTTTTCTTACGTTTTCTTAAACAGCTTTTCCTAATTTTATTTTTCTCATAGATCCTCAAATGCTTTGTTAAGTGTCGTTGATGAGCTTGACCCTGTAATTGCTGTTTGCAGTTATATTTTTTCTTCCTCGTTATCTGCTTTTGCGTCCATGGCAGCCCATAGAATCGTAAATATGAAATTTGGTACAAAGAGAGAGGACAGGCTGCAATGTTACTTGACCAAATTTGGAGTCTCACACTTAAACTCTGTAGCGCCACCAACAGTTCAAAGTTTTAAAATCTCTCGCTTTCAGCAATTGATATGTTGTCAATGTTGTAGTGTGACTAAAGCATGCGTATATGAGATTTCCAAATTATTGCATTTTTAAATTTACATTTTACACTGCGTCCCAACTTTTTTTTAAATTGAGGTTGTACAACCATTGTTTTTAATACATATCCCTGCACATGCAATAAAGAAACAAAGTTTGTATAATGGACAAATTAATATTTTGTTCCCTTGAATTAGGATGTTGTTCGATGACTTAATAGCTATGCAAGCATGTTGCACATTTGACTAATTTGTTAATATAATAATAACTGTAAATATGTTTTACTAATTTGTTCCCTTGTTTTAAGTAAATAATTGGTCAACCCTTATAGAAGATTTTAACAGCTGCTGTTTTAATTTTTGTAGTACAATTGCATTATGTCCAACCAGCCATATTAGCTCCTAAGTGACCTTTGTCGCTCTTAATATGCAATGTAGGTGCCTCTCATGTAAGGCTCCATGAAACACAAGGCTTTTGAGTCTACTGTTTCACCCTAAGGAGGGAACATATTAATGTGCTCACTTATGCCTATTATTAAGTCGCTGGGATGAACATTTAATTTGTGGCCATGATTAAATAATTACTAAAATAAAATAAATGTGCAATAACTTAAAGGGATCATATGATATGTTTTCCTTTTCCATTAGTGTGTTATACATGCACAAACAGCTACATAAGATCTGCAAAGTTACAAACTTAGTTTAACCTCTATCCCTGCAACAGTATAGGATTGTTCATTAAGTGAAATTTATTGACTATTTCCTTGTTTAGTCTTGGTTGGCTAAACACACAACAGTCATACGATGCAAAACTGTGACACTTCTAATAGCATCACACTGTTCTTACTGTCACAAATAGTTAAGGAAATCATGCATGACTGAAAAACTGGGTGACGGAGGGTGTGTAGATTGTTTTTTATAACTTTGGTGTCCAAATTAGTGGTACAAGGTGTGTTAAAAAGAGTTTAGGTGTGGTTTGGGCAAGGAATACTGTGTAACAGGGGTATGTCCCAAATTTGTCACTAGAAGAGCTTGCCCTGTTTAAAATTTCTGCATTGCTAGATTAACCCGTTCTTTATAATACTGTTCTTGCCTCTTTTGCTGTTGGCACACCCTGCTCACAACGGAATCTAATTTGAGTGACCTAATGTTGTCTTCACAGATGATTTAATTTGATTTAACTGTTGGAAGGGGTTTTGGAGGAGTGGCAATTACTGTTTTTTTCTAAATGCTTTTCTAAACAGTTTACATAATTCAAACCCACTGGTGCACCATGTGGGGCAGTTGTGGTCTACTGGTTAAGGAGTCGGGCTTGTAATCAGTAGGTTGCTGGTTCGATTCCAGCACCGGCAGGTAGCAACTGAAGTGCCTCTGAGCAAGGCACCTAACCCCTGTTTGCTCCCCGGGCACTGCAGGGATAGCTGCCCACTACTCTGGGTGTGTGTGTTCACTCCTCACGAAGGATGGGTTAAATGCAGAGATCACATTTTGGTTACGGGTAACCATAACTGATAAAAAACACGTCACTCATTCACCATGTGGGTGCTTGTTTAGAGAATGGAATTAAAGAATGGAAGGGATCATTAAAAATTCTACAGTGGATAAGTATTTGTGAGTATTGTAAGTGGGTATTGTAAACTGTGTGGTTGTGTTATTAAGGAAGCCTCTGTATTTAATCAATTTTGAATTTAAAACTGTTTATGTATAGTTAATAATCACAGTCAAGTATTTTAAATTATGCTGTGACTGGATTTTTAATTACCTTTTTGCCCTTTATTAGTTTATTTTAAATGCTCCAGAGGTGTAACAAATAAAATTTTAAATGTACATGTAATACATTGCATAAAGTAATATAAGGTCATTAGAGCTAAATGAATAGTGGTTATATGTATTAATAGTTTAGAGGAATACAGCATGACAATTCACAGGACATTTCAACTTTAAAAAGGCATTTTGTCCACTACCCAGGTATTGGATAATCTGAATTATCAATTAAGTCACATATATTAAGAAAATATGTTGGACAAAGCACTTGTTACTCGGTGTCAACTTTTTCCTCTTTTTTTTAGGCTATTGAGATCTAAAAGGTGCTTTACTGGGCATTTCAGTAACATTTTCTCCTTTCGAATGTAGAGTATAAGAATTTGCTGAGAATTTTTTTCTAATTTTTCTGTCCTATTTTTTCAGATTCTATTTCTTCTTCGCCTGTATCTCTCATTCAGTCTCCTCAAGGCAAGTGTATATAGTTCTCTTAAGCGGCTCACCTGCTTTTCTACCTTTATCTTTCTCTCCATGCTTTGTTGTCATCTCTGTTCTGTTAAGTATGCTATATCCTGCTTAGCTGCTGCTATGGTATTCTCAATCCCTCATGACAGTGACCCTCTCCTCCTCTGAACAAGACAAGATGCTCTCAATAAAGCTTCATTTGGAGTTCCTCCTGTTTAAAGTAGAGATGAGCACAGATGTCACAGAGGAAGCTTCTGGGTATCAATGGAAACCAAAAGAATTAGATGGATTGTTTTTTCTCCTCTGAAAGAATTGAGGAAAGTGCTCTTCTTCAAGAGCTGTGGCCTCTGTTACTCTGTTCTCTCCTAAAAGTTAACAAAAATTGAGTTTTTAGTTTATACCTGGATGTGTTCTGTGCAGTCCAACTATCCCTGACAATTCCAAACATGTCTTGTAAAATGACCCTTGCTGTTTGTTATGGTGACCCCTTACAATCTTGTATTGGATGTTGAAAATAATAAAACAACCAAGTCAATCTCACTTTCAACAGTTTCTAATGATTTAAAACTGCAAACTTTGTTTGGAAATATGTTTTCAACTATAGGCATCCCACATATCTGCTGATTCTCTGATGCCTTAGTTGATCTAGCCTGGTTTCTTCTTCAAAAAAACAAGTTTTTCATTAAAAATACTAAATCTGGTCCAATATATAAATGCACCCTAACAGGCATCAATCAATAATGTACGATATGCTTTCTACAGCTATACAGTAGTATTAAAATGCTAATGCGTTTCTTATCATCAAATTGCCTATATGAATATGCACCAAATAGGCCGTGCAATTCAATGCTAGTTTCCTTTTTCGTTTCGTCTGCACCTCGCTTGTGACATGGTTTACAGATTAAAAATGGAAAAAGCAAAGTCCCAACAGATTCTAGAAATTCAGTCATCTGTCTATATCCAACTGCAAACATTATTTAGGTCATTGTTACTATGGATCCAGCTTAATCCCAAGATTGCCATCTTATTTTAAGAGAAGTTCAAGTGCAAGAGCGGAATTCTAAAAATGGATCAGGTTAGTGCCCTTTAGGATTCTTGTCCTTTATGTTTCTGCAAGCTCTCCCCCCACACACACAGACACACAACCTCTACAACCTCAGCATCACACTGCTACTGCAGGTAGAGTGACACTGGGGAGGGATCAAGCAACAGGACGCCTGCTTGTTACCTCATGGCTGCTGCTGCCAACTCTTCACCTGCTGTTTGAGACATTCTGCATGTTGTCTCTTACCACAGAGTAAGAGGAAGTTCTCAGTCCTTTTATTTGTTTGTTTGTTTTGTTTCGTAATTGTCTTTTTACTTTCAGGATTTTTATCATTGTTGAGCATTTAGAAAAAGTTCAAACAACAACATTTAGAAAAATCCAACACCTTATACTGAGGGTCCACTAGTCTAAGCTGCTAAAATTGTTCAGAATTTCTATAGCTTTGTGAGAATTTTTTAGCTGTCTTCTACAGCCCACATTCATAGGAACATTCTTTAAGCAGCAACAAAATGTGAAGTCAGTTTTTTAAATTAATGCTCACTAATAAGAAAACACAAATACTTTTATTATACAAAATATTTTCTTTAACATTTCTATTGTAAATTCTAATCACTGCTCAATTTCATAGGCCCTTAATGAACATTTTGTCTATAAATGTATACAGTATACATTTTTAGAAGGGTTTACTTCCCCTGGATAATCCTTGTGATTCCATGCTGTTTATAAAAATTGAATGTTATGCTAATTAGGGAAACCATACAAAATGGTCAGGATTTACATTTTCAGCATATGTCCAGCATACACTGCTGTATTTCCTTAGGATTTTTAACTCTGGCTGTATTGTGTAATCTTCGCCATAATTTTATCTTTTTATCAGGTGGTTTAGCAGTTCAGGGAACTGCTAAAGTAGTGTTCGCAATAACAGCTAAAAGGGACTTTTTGGTAGTTCTGTGGATGATATATGATGCTGTCTGTTTTTGTTTGTTTTTGGGGTGGGGTGTGTATCACTTGTCTGATGGCATTTGTTGTGTACAACCGAGCATTTGCTCTATAGAAGTGGTCCATTAAAAACATTAAGAACCATCTTTTTCTTGCGTGTCATTGAGATTCTTTAATGGTATCAGCACATTTTCAAGCTGGCATGCAGACATCAAACTCATTCATTGGCAGTGCGTGCATGACTGCTTCAGCTTCAATAAAATTCATGCAAGCAACTAAGCATCTTGGGAATGCTCCATAAAGTACCAATGTAGCTACTGATTGCTAAAGTATTTGACTATTGGCTCTGAAAAATTACTGATTTTAATTTTCTAAAAATTCTAATTCTCTGTAAACATGACCTTCAAACATGGTCCTCTGCTTTAGCATATCTAAGCTAAGGTAGAGTATGCCCTAATATTAATTTCCAATCCTTGTTTTCCTTCTTCCTTCTGCATGATGGGTGCAGACAAAAGAGTGGTACTGGGCTCTGACAAGCCTTCAGAAAATTTGGCCACCCATAATTTTTCTTCTCAGCCAAGTTCCTTTTCTCCAGCTGCCTATGGAAATGAATCTTCAAGACCAGCAGAAGATAATATAGATCGTACTTTCAAAGAGAAAATGGAGCTTTTTGATTCATCCTATGGATCTGAAAAGCAGGACTCCCCTATAAAGACATCCCCGGTGTCTGAGAGAATCAAAGCACTTGAAGCCCTAGCTGCGAAGCAGAATGATTTTGATAGAAATGATGGTGGGTTTTCACATTTTAGAGAGCGGCACTATGAGAAGTCTCTTACTGAATCACATCCAATTTCATCCTGCCTGTCCTTTCAAAAAATGTCAAGGTCAGCTGTGCCGGATTCACCAGAATCACCCTTTGAGGTTCTTAGTGAGACAAGAGATGACCTTGAGGACACTGTTGACTGGATGAGAGTTCACTTACCTCCAGCACCAGATTTCAACATTGAAGATCCTGATCTTGATGAGGGGAAAGACTCTCCTTTGCAAAAGAGTCCATCCAAAGCGTTGAAAGCAAGCAGTGTTGATACAGTAGAATTTTCTGAAACTTTTGCAGGAGTTCCTGATAAGTTCATGGACAGTCCTATCAAAGTGGCTGAAAATTATGACAAGCAATCAAAAAAAGAAAGTGCTAAGGAAGAATCAGAATTTGACCTGAGCATTTTACCTGTGACTGATACATGGGACAAACAAGAGAAACTTAAGGACAATCAATGTTATCAAATATTCCCTGACTATCAAGGGCTTCCTGCCTCTCCTGCACCTCCTGCAGAATTTGAGACTCCATCACCCCCTGCATTCCAACAGATAGACACTAGTTCTATGCAACATTGCTGCACTTCAAAGAGAAACTTAGAGCCTGCTGAAATCTTGGAGGTAGACAGCTCTGGGGAATCCGATGAAACAGTGATTGAGGAAGCTGGGTGCTTCCCAGCAAAAACTGAACCTCATAATGAAGTTAGGACAATGCCAAATAAAGAACAACAGCAAATTCAGGTGCCTATTATTAATATTATTGAAACAGAGGAACAGGTTTTAAGTGATGAAGAAGAACAGCTAGAGTTAGAAGGAGTGAAAGATGACACAAAAAATTATCCTGTTATGCAAGATGAGGGCCAGGAGTTAATAGAGCAGCAAAATTACTGTTCAGGGGTTTCAGAACATGTATCTGTGGAAACTGGACAGAAGGAGAATAAAACTGAGGGTGAACCATCATCTGTGATAAATCAAGCTAATTCTGATGCAGAATACTGTCCTAAGCATATGGAAATTGAAGATGATCATGAAAGTGGCATTTTCCTCCAGTCTTCTGTTTCAGGAGGTCTGAATTTAGATGACTCTAGAGAGCTTGAAAAACCTGCAGAAAAACTTTCTGACCTTCCCTTTAATAACAGTTACCCTTCAGTTGAGCCCAGTGATGTTGAGCAATACCTGGATCATATCGCCACTAAGGAACTTGCTGTAAATGACTTGCTGAATTCAGATTATTTTAAGGAGAGTCAAGAGGAGAAAACTGTACTCTCAAAGTCCAGCTGTTTTACAGACAATCAGAATTTTAGTACACTTGTTCAAGAATCCTTTGAAGAAAACATTACTGAGGATTTTAACAAGATTCCTAATGAACAAAATCTGGACTGTGAAGCCGTACCTGTACCCTCTCCATCTGACACAGATGATATTCAAAATGAAACTGAGACTATTCCCACTCAAAGCAAAATACCAAGTGTTGATTTACAAGATCAGAAGATAGCCGAGGAAACCAAGAATTTAACCTGGCACGAGCAGGAAGAGTTGCCTTTCCAGTCCATTGGCCAACAGCTCCCAGTTCAAGAGAACCCACCTGCACTGTTGCTCTCTTTCCACAATAAGCAATCTGAGAACATTAATGAGGTTATTTCTGGCACTGAGACAAGTGATGTTGCTAAAAACATTGCAATAACTAACTTTGAAGTTACAGCACCCAAAGATGTTTTACATAGACCAGATTCACCAGAGACCATAAGTGATACAGAGAATGTTGAGCCAGAATGTTTAGTAACAACAGCAACTGATAGTTTTGTGGAGTTTATGAGAGAGTGTCTTAAGTCAGGGCAGGATAAGGAATTTGATGGCGTTAGTCCAGGACATATTACTGTAGACCAGAATCCTAAATCTGATCCTCCTGCACCCACTCAGCCCTCCCCAGCAATGATTATGGACTTTGAGAAGGAAAGTCTCACAATTTCTGCTTTGAAAATGCTTGAAAGCAACCAAGAACAAGACGATAAGAATAATCCAACAGCAAGAAATTCCCCAAAGCCTACTAAAGACCCACTTCCAATGCCTGATCCTGAGCCTTCAATCACCTCATCTTTCACACCTCAAGCTCCTCCAAATAAGTATCAGGCTGATGCATTACTTCCCAAAGAGGTAGAGGCAATTGACATTTGGGTGGCAGAAGCATACCACCTTGCAAAGCGTGTCTTGACAGACATACTAACCCACTTGACAGGTAACTTTTTTTTCTTCTTGGCAAGTAGCCTGCTAATGCAAACAAAGAATAATCAGACACCGGACTTCACTTAGCTTTTTCACTATAACTCAATACTGACATATTTACTAGTATGTGTTCAAAAGATTTGTGGTGTTAAAATGATTTACTTACCCTGATGTCTTTCAAAGCCCTGGTTGGTTTTTTGGAACCAAAAGAAGGTAAAAACTTATTTATTTAAAGACACTGTAGTTTTACAATCTTAAAAGTAGATTGTGGCCTCCTCTACTTTAAACAATAAAATAAACACCAATGTTCACAAACCATCTGTACAGGAATGTACAGAAACAAATTTTAACATTTTTTTACTAAAAAAGATTTTGCTGTCTAAGATGAAGCACACAATAAAGTTTGTTGACATCGTTGTTAAACCTTTTTTAAACTTTGTTAAACTTTTTAAAATTGTTAAACTTTAGACCATGTTTTCCCAGGACCATAGTGCTACACAAAACAACAAAGAGCCACATAAGACAGCAAGAACTACACCAACAATAAAGAGCTAAAACATAACAACAAAAGTCTAACACAAAGCTACATACAAGTGCACAACGAGTACTATATAACAATACAATAGGCCACAGGACTGATACATAAAATATAGCGCAGACTAATGTGCAGTTTATGGCATTGTGCAAATAGGTATGGCAGGCTATAACAATGTATGGATAAAGTGGCTGTGCATTTATGGAGTGGTATAAAGTGACAGTGCATACCTGTATTAACAGTAAACATTAGCAGCAGGAATAGAAGCTGTTCGACAGTCTGGTAGTGTGGGCCCCAATGCTTTGGTACCTTTTCCAGATGGCAGGAGGGTGAACAGCATGTGTGAGGGGTGTGTGGGGTCAGCCGCAATGCTTGTGGCTTTACAGATGCAGCGTGTGGTGTAAATGACCGTAATAGAGGGTAGAGAGACACTGATGATAGTCGTTGAGGAAGGATACTGATGACTTCTTCGGCACGGGGACAATGGTGATTGTCTTAGAGCACGTAGGAACAACGCCCTGCTCAGAGAAATGTTGAAGATGTCGGTGAAGACATCTGTTAGCTGTTCTGCACATTCCTTGAGCACTTTACCAGGAATGTTGTCTGGTCCAGCAGACTTCCGTGGGTTAACTCTGCTTAGAGTACGCCTCACATCAGCGGCGGTTAGACAGAGCACCTGGTCGTTCGGAGGAGAGGTGGTCTTCCTCGTCATTAAGTTGTTCTGTGCCTCAGACCGAGCGTAGAAGTCATTTAGGGCATCTGGGAGGGAGGCGTCACTGCTACAGACAGGTGAGGTTATCTTGTAGTTTGTGATCGTCTGAATGCCCTGCCACATGCGCCGGGTGTCCCGCTGTCCTGGAAAAGGGCTGTGTATTCGCTGGGCGTGTGCACGCTTTGCCTCTAATGGCTCGGGACAGTTCAGCCCTTGCTGTTCTTAAGGCCATCTTGTCCCCTGCTCTGAAGGCGGAGTCTCTGGACTTTAGCAGCGCACGCACCTTTGCAGTCATCCACGGCTTCTGGTTGGAGTATCTAGTAATGGTCTTGGAGACAGTAACATCATCGATGCACTTGCAGATGTAGCTGGTCACAGATGATGTATATTCCTTCAAGTTGATGGAATCGCTGTTGGTTGCAGCTTCCCTGAACACGTTCCAGTCAGTGCACTCAAAACAGTCCTGAAGAGCATGGATGGCTCCAGATGGCCAGGTTTTTACCTGCTTAGGAACCGGTTTAGCGCGTCTGATGATCGGTCTGTATGCTGGCATTAGCATAACAGTGATGTGGTCTGAGTATCCAAGGTGGGGGCGGAGCTCCGCATGGTACGTGCCGGGGATGTTTGTGTACACAAGATCCAGCGTGTTTTCCCCTCTCGTCGCAAAGTCCACATGTTGATGGAATTTAGGGAGCACTGACTTGAGATTTATGTGGTTGAAATCTACGGTAATAATAAACAGTCCGTTGGGGTTAGCATTCTGTAGATCGCTAATAGCCCCATAGAGCACACATAAAGCCTCCTTAGCATTAGCGCTGGGAGGAATGTAAACTCCGGTTACGTAAGCAGCGGTGAATTCACGGGGTAAATAAAACGGTCTGCATCTAACAGTCATAAACTCCACTAGCAATGAACAGTATTTAGAGACAAGTGCAGCATTCTTACACCATTCCGTGTTGATGTATACACACACGCCACCACCGTGAATCTTACTGCACAGGGGGTCTTACCGCACAGGGTAAGAGTTTTCTTTCAATAGTAAAACAGCACTATTGAAAGAAAACATATAGGTAATAAATACATAGGTAAAGGTAAACTACCCCAAACATGGAAGTGTGCCGGTTTTACGTCAATAACACTAAATCTGACTATAAACATTTTCCACATGCCTTTATTATCTTGAACAGCTATGTTATAAAGTAAAAGCTTATGCTCTTAAAAATGTTTTTAGTAAGAACGTTGTTCATTAAAGAGTAGTGTGTTTAGTTAGTTAGGTAGTTAGAAACTAGGAAAACCTTTACACATGAAACATGTCACATACTCTACACATTACAACATAGAATTCAGTTTGCCTTGCAGATGTCTTTTCAAAACTAAAAGTTTATTGTACTAGTTACCAGATATAGTTATACCATTTTAAGTGGGTTATTAACAGATCTAGAGCATAGTGATTGTGCCCTTTTTTTAGTGTTTACTCGCAATTGTCATTTTGTAGTTTGTAAGACACTTAAATACAGTTTCAGATTCAAAGCTTTTCAGTGGTATGTAAAAATTGTTTTAATGGGTGTGCTGGTTTTCACTGGGTTTGCCAGAGCTTCATATAATATCTTATAATTGTGAAAACTAGCATAGGTAAGTATTCATCACCTTGTTATCACCATGCAAATCCATGCAAATCTATATATTCACATTAGACACTTAGATTTAATTTTTTATTGTAATTAATTGCCCAGTGTCTTAAATACTTAAATAGTAACATGCAGATGCAAACATTTTAGGCCCACTTTTTTCATAAATATGGCCAGTGGTTTTTAAATAGCTGACCTCATTAAAAGTTCATTACATGAAAATAGGATCACACTGTTCATTTCTGAACGTGTCAATGAAGACACTGACAGATAACAACTTGTTTTATTTTAGGGTGAAATGCTTATGTGAGTGGGATCAGTGATTTAATGCATTTTTACTTTTGAATGATTCAAACGCGGACACTTACAGTGACTTGCACAACAAAATTAGATTGTACATGTTCCTTTAAGAGCAAAGACAAAAAGGAGGTCACTGCGACTCAGCAGCCACTGGGACATGCTATTTTATCTGGGTCCACACAAGCCAGAGAGGGGAGGAGTGAATAATAACGAACAAGTATTCTCAACCTAGTGGCAGGTGGGAGGGTTGGAAACCCCTCACATGCAAATTGTAGTTGGCCCTGAGCAGTTGGAGAGAGAAAAACAATGGTGCTTTTCAGGCTCTTGCCACACACCATTGTGCTGTAGTCGTGCCATGTTGACTATTCAAATTTTTTCTTATTCCTTTATTACACAAGCATCTTTAACTATAACTTGCCTATTATTATATAGGTGTCACTATAACTTTTTAATAAACCTTGTTCATAATGGGTGTTTTAAAATTGTATGTTTGTTGTGGAGAAATGTGCTATTACTTTTCTAAGTGGACCCAAGCAATATCTAGTGACCAAAATATAATTGAGAGTTAAATGAGTGCTCTTTGCTTCGACCCTCACTTCACCCATTTAGAAATCAACCAGAAAGCCCTAGAAACTGCATAGCAGTGTGCTAACAACAACCACTTATCAACCAGATAATTATGAATTATTTAATTATTAATTACTTGTACAGAAAGAAAATTGCACATCCACATTACTTTTGATTTAGAATGTTTTGATTATCACCATCCTCCATCGAAAGCGTGCACTTTTCCTGAGATGTGGAGAGCTAAACTCCCTCAAGGCATTGCTAAACGTGGAGGCTGCCTTTTATATAAGGCCTCTTTAAAAGGTTCCTTTTATGCTTCACTGGCCACTCAGAAACTCTCATTGCATTATGTAACCACAGCAGTATGGAATATATGAACACTGTATTTTTAAGACCAAACACTAATGTCAGGAAACTACAAGAAATAACCTTGTAATTTAAAATTGTACGGTTAGAACATGATTATTCATCAATTTAGTAATTAGATATTTAATCAACCCATTCTCCAGAATTTTCACACACTCTTTCTGTCATTCAGTGAATGACCTGGTGCACTGGCGGGACCCCAAGAAGTCAGGTGTGGTGTTCGGTGTGTCGCTGCTCTTGCTGCTTTCTCTGGCAGCATTTAGTGTGATCAGTGTCGTCTCCTACCTGCTTTTGGCCCAGCTCTGCATCACCATATCTTTCCGCATCTACAAGTCATTAATCCAGGCTGTGCAGAAGTCTAATGAGGGACACCCCTTCAAGTAAGTGTAAATGGATTATGGATTTACATAAAACCCCTCATTTTATGTAAATGGATAGTTGTCTTTTTAATTTTTGAAAGACATTGCCAAAGTAACTAACTGGTCATCATTTAACTCTTTTTATCATTAAGTTTTTGAAAACCTTTCACTATACTAAATGTTAGATATTGTTATATACGTCACAATCAGGAAAAAGATAAAAAGCTGTACTGTTTGTTTGTTTTTTTAAATTGAAGAGATTGACCACGGTTTTTATATGTATCCTGGTAGTAAATTACTACCAATAATAATCATTAACAAGTTATTGAAGAATCCCATGGTGTTGGGATTGTGCAGAAGAAATCATGGTACTTTTTGGCAGTAGCTGTAGTTTACAGCTGCCAGAAATTGTATTTAAACAGAAAAACAACTCTCAAAATCACACTCTTACAGGTAATCAATGGTTTTGAGTACAGCCCTATTCAGAGGTGTTCAGATATGCAGTGGTAAGGCTTATTAGGTTGATCACGTGTGCCTGTGACAGGACTCTGATAGAAAAAGATGTCACCTTGTCCCCCGAGACATTCCGCAAGCACGTGGACATCTGCCTGAACCACGTCAACCGTGTGCTAAAGCATCTGTGCCGCCTGTTTCTCGTTGAGGATCTGGTGGATTCTCTGAAGGTCAGTGCAGGTCTAGCAGTTATGATGAACATTCTTAAGAGAGAGGCAGTCTGCACTTGTAGAAGATTTCTATTTCTGTCTGTATATTAAAGATGTTCATTATAAACATTTTTTATTGGTCATGTTTGTTTTCATTTCTCCATAATGATCTCTAAGCAAAGTAGCACTTTAGTTACTTATTGTATGCATTAAAAGGGCTGTTTTGCCATTTGGCAAAGAATCCTCTCAATTTGGTAAATGATGAATAATTTAAGGATAACCTCTGTTTCACGCATTAAAAATAATACTATGTTGTGTTCCTTCTGATTTCAGCTGGCAGTGGTTTTGTGGCTGCTCACTTATGTTGGAGCCGTCTTCAATGGCATCACCATCCTTATCCTTGGCAAGCTTAATAAGCCAACCTCAGCCTTTTGCCTAGATTAAAATAATTATTTTTGTTTTTTTCACAATTTTTGCAAAGCAGCAAGAATATTTTTATGTCTCAAATGGGCTAAAAAGAAACACTATAGAAATAAGGGAAATAATAGTAAACAAGAAAATATAAAATACATAAGGGTACTGAATGTACTGACTGTAAAAATAATTTTCTTTATATATTTACAGACAGCATTTACTAAATAATTTAAGAACAAAACTTACTCTAGTTCAGTTATTATAAATAATTCTCATTCAGAATTATTCCAGTATTCAGAATACAACAATGATCATCATCATATGCTCGTACTGTGTGTGATTTTGTGTTTGTTTGTTTTTTTCCCAGCGGATATCCTACTCTTCAGTCTACCACCAATCTATGAGAAAAACAAGGTTTGATTCCCATCGTATTTATGCAACGCAAAAATGTATTTTGCATTGCTTTTTGTAATTTCTTGCTTGTTTCTTGGGTTTAATCAATACCATCAAAACTAGTATTACATGTTGTTCTTGATCTTTTATGACAAAGACAGATTATGCAACAGAAATAGTTTCACATATGCAAGTAATGTATGATTTTAATATGCACTTACATGAAGTGCTTTTTGAGAAGCATTCGCAGTCTTGCTTTTTCTAAAACATAATACATGCTCAAATGCAGGGGGCATTTCAGAACAGATAGCCCACTCGATGACCATTGATTAGTATGCATAAATATTACCCCAGAGGGATATTACATTAGCTTTTTCTCAAGACCTAGATGGGGTTGGCAATTTTAGAGAGGTTAGCAATAGCAACATAGCTTTAAAAGCATAAGACCCCATCTTCCCTTCAGGGTGCTCTCCAAAGCCATGCCTACTTAGGGGCATAAGTTGTACTTCATGGTTTGAAAAACCCTGCAATTTGTTGAAGTGAGATTTTCATGTGACAAACTATAAAACTGGTGAAGTAGGTTTCTTAGACTTAAAATAGAGCAGTGGCCTGAGCAATATTTTATTTTAGTAAATTATGTAATTTATTAAATTTAATGAATTGGAGCATTTTGGGACTAGGAGTAGGCCCTTCTGACTTTCTGACCTTCTGACACTCACATAGTGTTGTTATGTCTCTCCACAGACTCAGATTGATCATTATGTTGACATTGCATACACTCAAGTCAACACTACAATTGTGAAGTAAGTATCATTTAAGTAAAAAAAAGTTGGAATGTTTACAATAAACATCTTGTTTGCAGTAAAATGTCCTGAAGTGAGGTAGTTATCATGGGCACTTGTTTGATTCCGTTATTCCTCTACTCTTTCCATCAGGCTACAAGAGAAACTCCCAGGAGTGATGAAGCGCTGTAAAGCAGAATGATTTGTCTCCAATTCCTCAATACCTTGCCATCCTTCTATCTTTAGCTGCGTCTGTTTTCACTTGACTCCACCCCCCTCCTTAACACCCTTTTTAAAACAACCATCTGCACTGAACTGGCTAGTATGTAAAATCTAAAAAGCTTCTTGATATTTAATGTTAACTGCAGCATAACTACAAACATTTAAGAAAAGAAGCTTGTGGCTCCAGGAACCGGTGTCTCCAACACAGAAAGTGATGTAATACTGAAACTGCATGTCCATTATGACAGCCAGTGTATGGAAGTAATAAGACTTATGAACTAGGCTGAACCTATGACCTGGATTTGAATGTTGGTTGGGTAATATGGTAGTGCTGAATAAAAACAGGTTGTTTGATTTCAAAGCAGATGTATGTACTTTTAAAGTAAACATTTCACTGAAATGCAAACCAAGGAGGAAAATAATTTAGGTTAAAAAGATGGCAAAAGAAGACAACTTAGAAATGTTCTGCACTGTATTTGCTCCCCCCTTATCTGAGTTCTCCTAAAAATGATTATATATTCATCTGAATTGCACTGAACATAACTAGACTTGCAGATGGCGATTGGTCAGAATGGACGTGGATGCTAACAGTAGTGATAATTTGGTCTAGATTGCTAGACTACGTGTTATTGGTGTCATTTTTAATTTTGTGTATTTATATATAGTTTGCTGTGAAATAGTTTAGTGTTGCTTTTTATATTTAAAAAACACCTCTCGTGAGTCATGAGTTGAATTTACACATAAACATTATTGCAATCAAATTGTTATTTTATCTTATCTCAGTTAGGAAGGCTGCTTTATGTCCCCTGTCTGACACTGGCTTTACAACACTAAGTATAACAATAAATATAGCTGCAAGCAACAATTATCAGGGTTCAAGCTCCTTATGACCTTTGACTGCATGTAAAAGAAAGATATTATTATGTGGCAGTGATTTTATAGCATTTGTGATAATTTCCATATGGACTATCTAAATTGTCAAATACATGTTTAAAACCATTCCTGAAATAACCACTTCCACAATAACTTCACAGCTGGAACACAAATAGTTTGTAAGTTTAAACAAGGCCTAATTTAAATGCTTATAGTGACTTTAAAGTTTGTTTATGTATTCCTTTGTGGTAAACCTATACAGAGAGATGTGTGACACTGGTGAACATGATATAAAATGAAAATTCAATTCATGTTGCTGCGTAAGACCTACTTGTTTATATAAACTTCACTAATCTTTAAAATTGTGCTTGACCATCTCTGTTTAAAAGCCTGCCATAACAATACTAGGCACACAAAAAGTATAGTAGATGTGTTTGGAAGAGTACAATAGTGTTAACTTGTTTTACAGAGGTCAGTGCAGATAATAAACTAAATGACTGCTGCTTTTATTGAGCTGATGTGAGCTTATGAGAAATGTGTTGTCTTTATGAATAAACTATTCTTGTACTTGAGCACATGCATGTTTATTTGCAAATTAATAATAAAACTCAGAGGAAATGGTACGTATTTAATATATTTTATATTTATTCTTCAAATGAAGTTCTATGCATTCGTACACTGATGGCTTGCAAAGACTTCTGTGACTCCCTGTACCGGACAAACCACAGAACTACAGCCTTCATCTGAGATGACTGGTTGACCTTTTAAAAAATACTGTTATCTCCTTTCATTAAACATTTTAAACTTGGCATGTTTTCTCAGAATGTCCTGTCTTCCATATAAAAGTATTTATATCCAAATACAGCAGACATGTTTTAAAGAGTACAATGAATTAGCATTAATTTTTAAGTGAAGATAAGATAAAGCAGGTGACTGCTGCATCCTATAGGCTGGTTTGATTTTACAAGAGAATATGCCATCATTATGAAATATTAAATATATTATAACACGTATTGTCATGTGAATCCCTCTGGTGGACAAAATTTAGAACTGCAGCCTACGCATAGGAGATAAAATGGTTGATCATTTAGAATTAACAATTATTTCCGCTTTTGTCAATTATATACAAGTTTGCAATAAGATGATCAAGAGTATTTTTTCCTCATCTAAATCCAGACTGATAATTACTTAATTTATCTTTTTCCAACATCCACGATCGTTGATCATTTGTTGATATTAGAAGTTACATGACTGAGAATGTATTGCATCTGTTATAAGCACTTCTTAGTGTTTACTAGAACCTAGCAACCTTACAAAACAGCATAAAGATTGCCAACAAACCGCCCAGAACACCTTAGCAGCTGCATTGTAATGCCCTAGCAACCATCCATGAACACCCAATCAACCACATAGCCACGTCCTGGTGACCACCCAGAACACCATAGCACTTGTCTAGCAGTGCCCTGACAACCTGCAAATGGTGTGTTAAGTTCTTTAAACTATAAATTGCTTGTTTTATATTGTTGATGTAGCACACCTGGGAAAAAACACATGCTGAAAGGATCCAGTACCTGGTCGAACCGTTCATTTGAACTCAGACCCAGTGATGTCTGCTGGTCCAACTGCTTCAATTAGTCCATGTTTACACAAACAGGTGTGTTCTTCTGACATGTCATAGACTTGGATTCTATGGATTCCATAACAGGTTTAAAACATTTTCTTTACCCTCTCCCTAAAGCTAACATTTTTCACAAGGATTTTAAGCAGAACTCAACTGAGAACCCAAAAAGTCAATTGTTAACATTTACTATATTTCTGAAATTTTCAGACAGCTGGCTCAACTAAACCTGTAAACACACACAATTTTATGTCTAATGTGAATATACAAACTAAGACACAGTTTTGCATTTTTAACCAAAATATTGAAACTGCTAACAGACTAGGTGAGAGGTAGTTTAGTTTGAAGTATTTTAGAACAGAGCTCAGCTCAGAGATGAAATAGTAGGTTAATATTTGTCAATGCCAAAAATGAGGTAAATTCACCAAAGGGAAGGGACATGAATATGTTACCGCTGGATCCATGATAACTATGTCTGCACTTATCTGAAACCAAATGATACAGCTTATACATTTTAAACATGAACAATTGAGCTGTTCAAATAGTTTAGCTGATTCAACTATATTAGTGTTATGTATTTTCTGCTGCTTATTTCAAAGCATATTTTAACAAATGTAAACATAAAAAATAATGTAAAATTAATTACATTGTTAATGAAATTTGAAACTATTTTGCATCTGTAACTAAAACAAGGTTTTTCTATCATATGTTGATTCTTTTTTGAGGTTATTTAATCTTTTTTGTAGCGAAAATAACATGAATAGATTTAGAAAACAGTAGTGATTATGTAGTGACAGTGATTATGAGGGATGTGAAAGTGACTGGGATGAAGACACTGATGACCCTGATTACACTCCTAGCAGGAAAGACAGGGAGGATGATCAATCAAGTGGGTCTGATTCAGACATTATCAGATCCAAGTAATTTAGATCAAGTTGCACAACCAAACATAAACTCTAGGCAGCAAAATGCAACCAACCAGGGTAACAACATTTTTTTTTTGGAGAAAGAAACATTTTGAAACCCCTAAGTGTACATTAAAGAGTTGAGTGTCACACCTCCAGATAATCTTTACACACCCCTGGTGTTTCCGAAAGTTCATAACAACAGAAATGCTTAAGTTACTAAAGGAACAAACAATTTTGTACAGTGTGCAAAAATCTGCAACTCAGAAAAAAGTTAACACCACTGTTTAAGAAATATTGATTGGTGTCTATCTGTGCATGGGTCTGCACCAAATGCCAGGAACTCATGCAATGAAAATGAAAAACGACACAAGGTGTCCCATAGTGGCTGACAACATGTCATGCAACTGTTTCCAGATCTTGCTAGCGTCTCTACATTTTATTAACAACAATTATTTGTCAAATAGGTAAAGAGGGAATATGTGTTGGAAGATTCTTCCATGGCTTGATATGTTTCGCAAACCTGGCTATCACCTTATACCTAACACGGTATCATTTTGATGTTACAGAAATGCAATTCAAATGGAAATAAAAAAAGTTGCTGTTAAACCTAACCAACAAATTTATAGTTCCGAGATATGTTAAAAACAAAGCTAGTGAGAAGGGGAAAAGTATTAACTTTGAAAAAAAGAGGTGTTGTGTTTTTGAGATATAAACACCCAAAGTAACATTAAAAAATTATAATAAACACCCAATTTCATAAACATGTTCCATGTCCTTGTTTTGTATCTCCCATAATTTTCCTATAAGGAGAAACTGGTCCGGGTTCTTATACAGTAACCTTAATCCACATATGAACGACACAAATTCATTTATAATGTTACCCACATTATTATACTGCCTAGTACTATATCAAGCAAGCTTGACCGTTAATATCAGGAGTTGTTTTAGAAAAAAATTACATGACAAAAACATACAAACTGCACAATTTATTAATCATTGCACCACAAATAACTTTTATAGTGTAAAAAAATGAAACTAACAATTTAACAGGAAAAAACTAAACAAAAAAAGACTAAATGCAAACTGAACATCTTCCAATGCCAATTAGACAAGAAATCAATGCATTTTTTATTCTCTCATTTCTCCATCTTCTTCCTCCTCTTCTACTCCTCTTATGTACAAAACATTATTACATCTGCAGAAAAGGAAACAGGAGTGTTTATAAGTAACTTGCTGTTATTGCAGAGTCATAAATGAGTTTCAGTCCGAAAACTCACCTGACGAGAACCTCGCCTAGGTGACCTGCTAATGCTCCATCCACATACTCTTCTGTGTTGGCAAGCTAGATACAAAACAGGGACAGAACTCAGTTAAAAATGGC
>JAZGTK010002151.1:9101-33526 GCA_036877625.1 Ambastaia sidthimunki
TTTATCTGCACAGTACGACTGAGCGTCTGGACGCACATTTCACTACTTGTTGTATTCTGTATGACTAGTATGTGACAAATAAATCTCTTGAATCTTGAATCTATCCCCACACATCTACTGAAAGCAATTGCTCCATCACTACTGCATGAACTGACACATGTTCTAAACATATCTATCACTACATTGTCTTCTCATTCAAGTGGGTGGATATCCCCACTCCTCAAAAGGTTGTATTTAACCAACTCTCTTCAGAACTTGACAGTCAACAATCTGGATTCAAAAACGGACATTCCACAGGGACTGTGGAATGTCCCTCCTTTCTGTTGTTGAAAGTCTATGGCAACAGGTAATTCCATGTCATCTGTCCTAATTATTTTTTACCTCTTTGCCACCTTTGACACAGTGAACCACCAGATCTTGCTTTCAATCCTCTCCAAGCTGGGCATCACTAGATCTGCATTCAATTGGTTCAGTTCATATCTCACAGGCAGATCCTTCAAGGTATCATGGAGAGAAAAAAGAATCATTGTGACATCAGCTGACCACTGTCACCCAGGTATGGGTTCTTGCTTTTGAGTATGGCACAACTGCAAACCTACCAAGACATGGCCGTCAACCTAAACTGACAGACCAGGCAAGGGGAGCATTAATCAGAGAAGCAGCCAAGAGGCCCATGGTAACTCTGGAGGAGCTGCAGAGATCAGGTGGGAGAATCTGTCCACAGGACAACTATTAGTCGTGCACTCCACAAATCTGGCCTTTACGGAAGAGTGACAAAAAGAAAGCCATTGTTGAAAGAAAGCCATAAGGAGTCCCATTTGCAGTTTGCGAAAAGCCATGTGGGGGACACAGCATACATGTGGAAGAAGGTGCTCTGGTCAGATGAGACCAAAATTGAACTTTTTGGCCTAAATGGAAAATGCTATGTGTGGCGGAAACCTGAACACAACATCCCCACCATGAAACATGGTGGTGACAGCATCATGTTGTGAGGATGCTTTTTTCAGCAGGGACAGGAAAGCTGGATGGAGCCAAATACAGGACAATCTTAGATGAAAACCTGTTAGAGTCTGCAAAAGACTTGGGACTTGGGCAGAGGTTCACCTTCCAGCAGGACAATGACCCTAAACATACAGCCAGAGCTACAATGGAATGGTTTAGATCAAAGAATATTCATGTGTTAGAATTGCCCAGTTAAAGTCCAGACCTAAATCCAATTAAGAATCTGTGGCGAGACTTGAAAGTTGCTGTTCACAGACGCTCTCCATTCAATCTGACTGAGCTTGAGCTATTTTGCAAAAAAGAATGGGTGAAAATTTCACTCTCTAGATGTGCAAAGCTGGTAGAGACATACCCCAAAAGACTTACAGCTGTAATTGCAGTGAAAGGTGGTTCTACAAAGTATTGACTCTGAATACAAATGCACACCACACTTTTACCATTTATCATTTTCCTTCCACTTCACAATTATGTGCCACTTTGTGTTGGTCTATCACATAAAACCCCAATAAAATACATTTTTGTTTGTGGTTGTAAAGTTACAAAATGTGGAAAAGTTCAGTGGGTATGAATACTTTTGCAAGGCACTGTAGTTACAGATTGTCACAACAGTATGCTTTCATCCAAAGTAACTTAAGCGCACAATTGAAATATTGCATAAAACCCTAGTGAATAAAGCATTTTTCTTCCAGTGAGTGAAACTGAATCAAATTGCAACTTCCTGATAAACTGGTGGCAAATACCACTAAAAATAGAAGTTGTTGCAATTGGAAAAGCCATTGTATATCTTTCTCAGATATAATAAATTACTTGAGCCGCAGAGCATGCAAATGAACGCAGTAACACTGGTCATATCATCTTGCTTTTAGAGATGGACGTCTGCTTTTTAGGAATGTAGTTATGTAAGACAGTTCTGTGAGGTAATTATGATGAAAGACTTACTCATGGCTATAGATAATCATCTCTTCAGAGCGAACATCACTAATGACATTCATAATTTGAGTTAATTTATTTAATTATTATTGTTTATTTTTCTTTCCTAGGACTCAAATCAGTCAGCTTTTTGTGCTTTTTTTCCTCATGTGACTGTTTTTTTCTCATGTTTTCATTTTGCAAGTGCCACATGCGGATTTTCCCACAGGGGCCCAGTATGTTATCATCAATCAACTGCACCTGTTCCTCCTTTCCTCTAATTATCTCCTCCATATTTATTCATTTTTAGTGTGCTGTTTTTTGCCATGGTGTCTTCCATGAGTTGCCATGAATTGTACAATCCAACAGTTCCTCTGTTTTAGATTCCTGATTCCAGCCTGGTACTTGGTTTATCATACCTGTATACCTGTCTACAATAAAGTTCCATGTCAATGAATCATCTGCATTCCTGGCAGTCTCTGACAGTACAGTCTGGCCAGGATGGCTTGGCAGATGACATCCGCATCAAATTGGTAATCACACAGCAGGTCGCTCTTCTTGGTCAACATGAAAGCCAGCTCTGTTCCTTCAGTCCAACCATGAAAACTAGGGCAGCCCAGATTTCAGAGCTCACCACCCATCCTCAGCAGCTCTGTAGAACCCAAGATGTAATCCTGCCTGCGCCTTCCACCTCATCTGCTGTTTATGCCTCTCTGTCCATTTGAAACTATCTGAATCTACTGTGTGGCCTTATTAAAAAAAAAATCTACATTTTTAATCCTCAATTGTGTGATGTTATTACAATTATTTTATTGCTCCCAATGAATTTGGAGCCTCCTTGGTGTCAGTTTATAAATAAATATGTAACATGTTTGACATTTACATTTGACATTTGTTTAACTTTTGATCAGGCTGTCTTTGATGGGATACCAGCAATATGCAATTAAATCAAACAATTCACCAAAGCTGAGTTCTGAGAAAGTAAATTGACTAAAACTATGGCAATAGTACAAGTGTCATCCTACATTTGTTTTTCTCCTGAAATCATGTTTGATCATACAAGTTTCTGTGAGATTTTGGGTCTGTGAAATTGCCACTGTGAAGTCTTACTACAATCATGTGGTCTTGCGGTCTGACCATATCATCAAGTGTGTGCACTGGAATGATTATAATGTTTAAAATCCATTATGTCTGTGGTCTCCCATTGTTTAAAATGATTTGAAATTCATGTAGCATAGCATGTCCCCAGCTAACCCTGCTGCTGACGTCCTGCCTCCCTGCAGAGCTTGGTTCCGACCCTGCTTCAATACACCTGCCTGTAACTTACAAGTAATCCTGTACACCTTGATTAGCTGTTGTATTTACCTCTGCAGGAAGGTAGCTCTGTTACAGCAGGTTTGGCTAGCTCTGCTCTACATACATACAGAATGCAATACCACACAAGATAATGAAAAATAAGAAACAAAGAAAAAGAGAAACTAATCATTTGTGTTAGTTTTTTATTTGTTGGTAGAGCATTGCATTAGCAGCACAATGGTTGTGAGTTACAACCTTTGTCAGAACTGCAGAACTGAGAAATGTCTGCATCACATATACTTTTAATAGAAACTTCTCCTTGATTCTGTTCTGTAATTCTGTTGTAGGCCAAGTATTTTTTTATTTTCTTACTGTCACGTGACTTAGTACACACATATGCACTTCTGCAAGGGAAAGAGAGGACAAGAGAGGCCTACACACCAAATAAATATTTACTTTTTTAAATTGATCATTAATTTTAATTAAACAGGAATTGTTCAATAAACACATCTTGATGAATGGTTGATATCTAGTTACATTTTACACTTAACAAAATACACATTTGTCACAAAATACACACATTTGTTACAAAATACAGACATTTGTTACAGAATACACATTTTTATGCAGGCTGATACAATGCACACTTACAATATAACAATTTTCAATTTCAAGTTTGCGAGGTTCATTGAATTAAATCTTTATTATATATTCAAAGACATGTAACCATATATTTGTCAAATTCCAACAGTATATGATAAAGTACAATATTATTTGCTTATCATTTTTATTATTAGGCAGAACAGTTTGAAAACACAGGCAACTATCATAAGAGGGAGAATGACTTGACTTGCCATTAAAATAAAAGTCCTGCTTTTAATTAGCACTAATGGCCCAAACAGGACAGCTTGTCAATGCTGATAACTGAAAACTGCTACTTACTAAAATATTCATTTAAGTAATTAATATTAGGTAATTGCATAGTTATTTTAATTATTATTTTTTAAATTAATTTACTAAACATTACTTACACATACTATGTGACTACATAATATGTGGCATATCTACTTAGTTTCAATGTAAGAGAAAGATTGTCTGGAGTCTGGCTCCACTAAAGGTTTTTACTCTCCACATCCCACCTCCACATCTTATAGTGCATGATCTTTGGTAAAGCTGTTTTGAAACATGTATTGTGACACTATACAAGTAAAACTGACTTGACATGTGAAAATCTTATTGTTAATATTCAAATTCCTGAAACAATGAACATACAAATATATTTTAGAATTTACTGCTTTTTGCTTTACTGTGTTTTTTCAAAAATGCAGTATGACTAATGATGCACCAATCTGATTCCTGAAGACAGTACCATTCCATTTCTCTTGATCACCATATCCACCTTTTTCCTATGACACTTGTGCAAATTAGGACTTTCCAGGTGGACTTTCCATTTGACAAAGATTATACCGAAGTTCATGTACGACAGCTGCAGAAATGTTACTTGTTACACATGCTACCAACATTAGTTGATGTTTTTTGGAGTAGATAAAGCTGTGCAAGAAATACTGCTTTCGATCAAGAAAATCAGGTGAGAAATGTAGTGCACAAGAAACATATCAATACAAAGTACATAAGTTTATGTCTTTATTTTTTAACAACAAACTTTAAAACAAACGACTTTAAAAAGCCTGCTAATCATTTTCACTGTCTCATTGTTTTCTTAAAGACACACACATTGTCTTATATAATGTCTTATATCTTTTGTTTTATATATAATTTCGCCTCATAACCAAAAGTCATGGGGATTCATTTTGTGTTGTCTGCTTTTTGACTTGAGAGATGTCACTGAGGGCTTCCATTTTATCACCAATTACCACTGTTTCAGCTACAAATCTTTACTGTTCGACTTAAGAAAAAAGTCATCCATACCTTGGATGGCCTGAGGGTAAATTAACAGCAAATTTTCATTTTGGGGTGAAATATCCCTTTAACATATTTTGGCCTGAAGCAAAAAGTTTAACACCCAAATCCCAACATCACTATGTGGAGCTGATGAAAAAGACTCTTTAATATGAAAAAAAAACAAACCTCCAACTACATATAACGTAAATATTCATCAAGTTGTGAATGGTGAACCGCACTGTTATTGTATTTGTATAACAAAGATATTAAATTCCTTTGAAAATCTATATATCGTTTAGCGTAACTGTGATTGTTCTGTATCATTTTGCATGTCTGTGTTCCTGACTGAAGTATATGAGTAAAGTGAGGAGGGGACACTACTTGATCAGGTCAACTGTCAATATGTCACCATTGTCATCAGAGGGGAAAGTATAAAAACTGATTGTGAAATTGAATTTTTGGGGTGAAGAGGATAAATACTGAGGGGAGCAACAGTGCTCATCTTTTTCATCTCGTTTTACATTGTTATGTTTAAATTAATGCTAGGCCTGACTAGTTAACTGAGTATCTGAGTATATTCTGATTAGAAACTAAGTATTACACTACTGATACTGTTTAAGCAACCTAAGAGGATACCACCATACCAAGTCACCATAAGAGGCTTATATTATTGTAAAAGTTCTGTGCATGTAACAAATTCTTTATTTTCAAGCTTGCACCACACAAATTGAATTAGCAGTACATAAACAGCATATTTTAATGAATGAAAATGAGGCTGTAATTATCATCATATTCTTACAAAATGAATATTTGTTTGCAGGCTTAACAACATTAAACAATTGTTTTGATGTAGTAAAAACAGCGTATCATCGTAATCATCAAATCATCGTAAATTCAGATTGAAAAGTTATACATGTCTTATTTCCTTTAGAAGTGTGTTCAAACACGTATATGAGGCAGTAATGCATACAGTATGCCCTGCATACTTTAGAGTGAATAGGGCATAATGAGAATAAAAATATCTCAAACATGTTGGATTTTAAAGGATTTTAATGGCCATCAACTGAAAGAAAAAACACACGCTGATTCCCTCAACTTAGAAAGAGCATATAGCATCATTACACAATAAACTTTAACACCCTGTTGAGACACATAGGCAATAAATACAAACAACTGAAAATTGTTAAAAAAAAATTTCATGACAATAATGCAGAGTAAATGTCAATATAACCGAATAATAAATATAACAGATTTTAGTTGCATTAGCACTTGTTGTTTTTGTGTTGTTGTATTGTGTTTTTACTATTCACTTAGAAAATGTAACGATTCCTGCAAAGGCTACATGTCATCAGTCTGTTACTCAGTTTGTATCTGACCCTGCCAACCTAATGGCAGGTCAACTTTAGAAAGCCAGTTTATGTAATGAGAACAACTTATAACTAAAACATCCTGTACTGTGTCTATGTTGGGTTTCCACTCTTTATGCAAAAGGCTTTATTGTGTGTAAATGCATTAGTAACTTTACAGTATAAAATGAAAGAAGATTATGGTTAAGATTGGAACAAGACTGGAACTAGTTCTGACACAGATCTAATTAAATGTTTTAAAAAGATTCTGGAACTGAACAACCTTCACAGTTTTTGGCTACATAAAAGTTTCTGGAAGTTCTGATTAGTTATCCCCATGTGTAAATATTGATTGTACCCCATTATTAGCCCAACTATTAGTTAATAATCCAACTAATAGTGTATATATAAATGCTATACTGTAGGCTATATACTGTACTCATGAATTAATTATATATTATTGAAATTGTTTGGTAACCTCCTTCTGTCAGTCATTTAACCAAATTTATGTTTTTGAGCCAAGCTTTAAACATAGTAGAATTCACAATTGTAAAACAGAGATGTTTCATAATGTCATATAATACATTTTTGGTAATGGGTATGAAATGGCTCGCAGACAAAAGACAATGGCTCAGATGTATTGATATGCTTTGTGAGACAGCAAAATAATGTTGCAGTCAGTGTTTTTTGTGTGAATTATTAACAATAACATACTGCAGTATTGCAGCAACCTAAAAGTGGCCTGTATTTAAATGAATGCTTAAGTGTCTAAAAAAAAACATTGACTTTTAGACATTTAAGAATAAAAAATTATTTAACTCTTTTGGTCATCTAAAAATATGCAGTTGATAACAGGCAGATGACAGGGCAATAAATGAAATAAGATGTTTTTCCAAATTTTGGCCATTAATTTTTCTCAATAATAAATAAATAAATTGTTAATGGAATCATTAAAAAATCTGAAAAGTTAAGCAGAATTACAATTATAAGATAGTGTAGAATGTAGAGTGTACATTTTACAATTTTGGTCATGATTTGGCTGTCTGAGACAAACTAAAACTTCTGATAAGTCTTATTGCATTGGTTCATTTTTCTGACATTAATGACAACAGAGATCATATAGTGTGACATGACACGATAATGTTCGTACAGTCTGACAGGCAACAATCAAAATTACACATGCAACCAGTTTTGCCATTGAATAAAGTTACCATTTTTGTTGTTAATCAAGATCTTGGTCATCAATGAAAGTTTATGAAAGTTACTCTACCATTTAAACCTGGAACTGTAAAATATAAAGCAGAATACGCACTTTAATAGAGGAGGTGATGGTAACTTCCCCCTACTAACTAGAGGGGATGGTGTTGTTGAAAAAAACACTGATAATCTCTGACAACGTTGAGAAACACTTGTTTTACCTCTTCTTATACGCGCCTGTTGGACATAACCTAAACTGGCCAAACAGCAAAGAATGTTTTCCTGACAAATACCCAGTTTGGACACCTTTATCTTTAAAGCTGCCCTTGAACAGGTCTTGTAAAATCAGCTGGGCAGTCTTTAAAGTAATTCTTAATTGAATTTCTTAATAGGCATATTCCTATTTTGAGTTAATATAGAATTATAATAAAACATTATGCAATGTAATTGAATTTTGTGACTGAAGTAATCCCATATTGTTTCTTATGTTAATACTTAATGGTATGTTTAGGCTCGGTTTCACAGACATAGCTTAAGCCTAGTCCCACACTTAAATGCATGTCTTAACAGTAAGCAACTTGTACTAACATATCATATTTCTAAGCCATGTTTAAAAAAAGCTACTTAATTGTCCTAATTTACATCAGGCCTACTGCTGGTGTAATAAGCCCTGTCTGTAAAACCAGGCCTTAGATTTTGAGAAATATCACTGAACCTGACTAATTTGGGTATCCACGCTAAATACGTTAAAGGGTTAAAGGCAAGTGGACTTATCTGATCACACATTTAAAATGCTATTTTTGTAACTGCGAGGTTTTTGCAATACACTGTTATAGATAGCCTGTAAAAGCTCCATCCGCAACTCTGCAGCTTGTGCATAAGGCAGTGACTGTAGTGGTAATTCCTTGTAATATTATCAGCAACTTAGCAATCAGCAAATATCTTATGATGGTTTACTTTGATTATGGCCTTGTGTTAGAGGCTTCCATTTTCAACCTTGTGAAGTGGAAATTTGGGAAAGCAATGATAATGTAGGACAGTGGATAATAAAGGTCCATTTTCATTCCATTGAGACCTAACGCACTAATTACATAAATATTACTGTTCTCTAAACAGTGTAGAGCAGTACTGTAAACCATTGGTCAGTTGTTATGCTAGAGGAACTTCTTAGATGTTTACATTTTTTGGCAAAAATCTCCAGAAGTAACCAAAATCTAAATTTTTCAGTAATCATTTTTACATGATGTAACGCACTGGACTACTGCAAACTAATATTTGCTAGCTAAGTGTTTTTGTTAATTCCTAAATAAGCTAATTTGGTTCAAATCACTATGTATGTAGAATTTGCTCTATTTAGAAGAACATTTTAATCAGTTTGTCATATGTTTACAAAGTTTGTAAAATTTGCATCAGGTGTATATAACACTATCTACACAACACAACTATTTCTGCCCAATGCAAACAGACAAAGGTAAAAAAAGACAAATTAAATGCTGTAGAAATGGCCAACAGGGAAAAGAATAAGCATTGACTAACATTGTCATATCCAGCTTATTTCTATACTATTTTAGTATATGTTACCATGTTACCAAATAGTATTAGTATTAGTATTAATATTAGTACACTGGGGTACAAATAATATCTTCCACGTAATATCTTCCATGTACAAAAGGCCAGTTTGTCTTAATTGCCCCAGATCATTCTGACCAATCACAGCACACAATGTCATCAGTGCTGAAGCGGAACTGTAGATAAAGAGCAGGTGCAGCACATGTGACAGAGTGAAGAGCTCAGCAGCTGCATTTAATCGTCAGCGCTCTATCGCAACGGAGTGCGAGTTAATGTTGGGTTACAGTGTGTGTACATGTAAGTTCTTATTGTCACTTTTTGCTGTTTATTGTTGAAAAACAGGCTGTTTACTCTTGTGTTATGGAAGTAGCCTATTAGCATGTATGAATTACCTGCTTGATTCTGTGTATTTTAGGGTGTTTCTACATTATGTTAACATTAGATGCTTATGTAGCCAGAGTATACTGATGAGCTCCCCCCAGACCGACCTGTCCAGTGTGAACAGCAGATGAGAGATTTTGCACTCTTACCCAGGCCAGGGCACCCATATTCTGATAAGAGTCACAGCGCCCTCCCCTACTCAGACCAGCCTGTAGCAGCTGCACAGTATGACAATGAGATGCCTAGTTGTTCTTTGAGGGAGAGAGACTTCTGCTGGCCCCCACGTTCAGAAATGTCACCTAAAATAGAGACGCTGCATATCCAGGAGCAGATATACCTGGGTCCAAAGCTTACCATTCCTAGCCTGACACAGCTAACTCTATGAGACTCATACAGACACTATTCAAGCTCTTGTGAAGATGTATGGTCATCTCCACAAGCTTGTTCTTTGGAATACTAGTGAAGTACTAATCCAAGCTAATCATCAAGAAACTGCATCATCCTGGAACAGAGCAATTGTTTGCCGAAGAACGTACTTGATCCTAAGGGGCCATGAAGCAGTTTGCTGGCACCAGCATCAGTGTGCAGAGTATAGGAAATGGTCACCCTGAATGTCCCTAATATCCCCACTTATAGAGTCACTTCTATGGTGCTATTTTGTCTTTTAACGCGACTTTCTTCGACATATGGACATTGTGTATATCACCGTCAGACACTTACTCAAACTCAATAACATCACTACACCATGATCTGCTGGAGAAGCTACGCAGTCTCTGCGTGCTGCGGAGACCAGGCCTTTAGCCGTCGGGGTCGGCAGGTGCTGGGGGAGGGGACGTCGCAAACGGTGCGTGAGAAAGCAGAAGCGCGGCAAGAGGGCGGGTGTCTGTGCTATGCTAAAAACAAACCCAAGCCAGCCAGCTCTCCCATCCATCCTGCTCTCCAATGTCTGCTCCCTGGACAATAAATTGGATTATGTCCGACTTCAGCAAACTACATGGCATGAGTTTAGAGACTATTGCGTCTTTGTTTTTACAGAGACATGGCTTAGCAAAAGAGTTCCGGACGCCGCCATTCAGCTAGACGGGCTAGCCTTTTTCCTGCCGACAGAAACACAGCTCTGTGCGGTAAGACTCACGGCGGTGGCTTGTGTTTACATCAACATGGAATGGTGCAAGAACTCAGTGCTAGTTTCCAGTTACTGCTCATTGCTGTTGGAATTTGTGACTGTTAGATGCAGACCTTTTTATTTACCACGGGAATTCACTACCGTGCTCATTATCGGTGTTTACATTCCACCCAGGGCAAATGCCGGTGATGAGCTCTGCAAACTGTATGGGGCTATTAGCGAACTGCAGAACTCTAACCCCGATGGACTGTTTATTGTTGCTGGAGATTTTAATCATGCAAATCTCAGGTCAGTGCTCCCTAAATTTCATCAGTATGTGGACTTTGCAACGAGGAGGAAAAACACGCTGGATCTTGTTTACACAAACATCCCCGCGCGTACAGGGCGGAGCCCCGCCCCCCCTCAGCTACTCAGACCACATCTCTGTTATGCTAATTCTGGCATACAGACCGCTCATCAGACGATCGAAACCGGTTCTGAAGCAGGTGAAAACCTGGCCGGCAGAAGCCATCTCTGCTCTTCAGCACTGTTTTGAACACACTGACTGGCACATGTTTAGGGAAGCGGCAACTGACGGTGACTCCGCTAACTTGGAGGAATATGCGACATCAGTGACCAGCTACATTAGTAAGTGCATTGATGATGTCACCACCTCCAGGACCATCACCACACGCTCCAACCAGAAGCCGTGGATGACTGCAGAGGTGTGTGCGCTGCTGAGAACTGGAGACTCTGCTTTCAGGGCAGGCGACAAAGTGGCCCTAAGAACAGAGAGGGCCAAACTGTCCCGGGCCATCAGAGAGGCAAAGCGCGCACACACTCAGAGAATCCACAGCCACTTCACGACCAGCAGAGACACGCTGCGCATGTGGCAGGGCATCCAGACTATCACCAACTACAGGCCAACACCACCTGCCTGTGACAGTAATGCCTCCCTTCCAGATGTGCTGAACGACTTCTACGCTTGGTTGGAGGCATAAAACGGTGTAACGGCGAGGAAGACCACCCCTTCCCCCAATGACCAGGTGCTGTGTCTGACCACGGCTGATGTAAGAAAGACTTAACCCGCCGAAAGCTGCTGGACCAGACAACTTTCCTGGTAGGGTGTTCAGAGGATGTGCAAATCAACTGGCAGATGTTTTCACGGACATCTTTAACATCTCTCCGAGCAGCACCGTAGTTCCAACATGCTTCAAGGCCACCACCATCATCCCTGTGCCAAAGAAGTCTCCAGTGTCCTGCCTCAATGATTACAGTCCCGTTGCACTTACACCTGTCATCATGAAGTGCTTCGAGAGTCTCGTCTTGAGGCACATTAAGACCCTGCTGCCCCCCTCACTAGACCCCCTGCAATTTACTTACCGCCCCAACCGCTCAACAGATGACGCCATCAACACCACCCTCCATCTGGCCCTCACCCACCTGGACAATAAAAACGCATATGTTTGAATGCTCTTCATTGCCTTCAGTTCAGCATTCAACACCATCATTCCTCAGCACCTGACTGAAAAGCTGAACCTGATGGGCCTGAACACCTCCCTCTGCCCTCCCCCTCAGGGCTGTGTGCTCAGTCCATTGCTGTTGCTGACTCACGACTGTGTAGCAATGCACAGCTTGAACCATATCATTAAGTTCGCTGATGACACGACTGTGGTGGGTCTCATCAGCAAGAACGATGAATCAGCATACAGAGAGGAGGTGAAACAGCTAACGGACTGGTGTAAAGCCAACAACCTGTCTCTGAACGTGGACAAAACTAAAGAGATGGTCGTTGACTTCAGAAGAGCACAGAGAGACCACTCTCTGTTAAACATCGGTGGCTCCCCTGTGGAGATCATAAAGAGCACCAAGTTTCTTGGCATTCACCTGACAGAGAACCTCTCCTGGTCGCTCAACACCAGTTCCACAACAAAAAAAGCCCAGCAGCGCCTGTACTTTTTGAGAAAGCTGAGGAAAGCACATCTCCCACCCCCCATCCTCACTGTGTTCTACAGAGGGACAAACGAGAGTATCCTGAGCAGCTTCATCACTGCCTGGTTTAGGAATTGCACCGTCTCGGACCGCAGAGAACAGCTGAAAAGAACAGCTGAAAAGATCATCGGGGTCTCTCTCCCCTCTGTCACAGACATTTACACCTCACGCTGCATCTGCAAAGCCACCAGCATTGTGGATGACCTCACACACACTTTTCTCCCTCCTGCCGTCTGGTAAATGATACCGAAGCATTCGGTCCCTCACAACCAGATTTTGCAACAGTTCCCCCAAGCCATCAGACTGCTAAACACAAAATAACTTATTACAAATCACACTACTGCCACTGGACTATTTTATTATTTTTAATGTTTGCACATCACAAACACTACATCACTTTTTTATAGAACTGTGTTTTGGTCTGCGTTACTGTCCTGTGCTGTCTGTTTGCACTTTGTGCACTTCATGTATATAGAATTTTTTGTATTGAACTGTATTGGTCTACGTTATTGTCCTGTGCTGTCTAGTTGCACTTTGTGCACTTTATGTATATAGAGTTTTCTGTATCGAACTGTGTTTTGGTCTGTGTTCTGTCCTGTGCTGTCTGTTTGCACTTTGTGCACTTCATGTATATAGAGTGTTTTGTTTTGTATATACTGTACATTATAGTTTTGTGTTGTTCTGTGTTGTACTGTAGCACCCTGGTCCTGGAGAAACATTGTTTCGTTTCACTATGTACTTGTGTATGGCTGAAATGACAATAAACTCCACTTTGACTTTGACCTCTCCAGCCAGCAGATCAAGTTCATCTACAACCTGGCCAGTGACCCCCACCTAGGTGGTTTCTTGGAGAGGGAGATATGCTCAATCAAGACAGCCTTTATCAGTTATCATTGGGACCAAGACTGTCACTGAGAAGTGTTGAGAAACCTTTGGGTGTACTTCCTCTGTATACCCAATCACCCCATAATGTTTCCTGATTGGCCACAAAGACGCATCCTTACCTCAGGTAATCTACCAAGAGTCTGAGATCCTGAGATGCCAACGCTGGTTCCACAGCCAATCACAGAGCACTTCTGGAGACATTTCCTGAAGTACTACTTACCCGGTCTCCAAGTCAGCCAGAAGTGGAGGCAGAGAAGAAGTCACAACAGATCAGGGATGTGGTCATGATCATTGGTCCCCTACTTCCCAGTGCCCTCTGGACTCTAGGCAGAGTCACCCAGGCTTTTTCAGGCTTAGATGGTTCGGACATTCAGCATGCATGTCAAGGGTTGGACAAACACATCGGAGCTTATCCCTTCCAGCTCCCATCCCAACCTGAGGATGAGTAGAACAATAAATAAACCTTTTGTTAGTTGTGTGGAGCACGTAATATGTCAGTAACTGTTAGCAGGTGCAGCACGTAAGAAAAGAGTGAAGAGTTTAGCAGCTGCATTCTAATTCAAAAATAGGTGCTGTATTGCCACAGTGTATGAGTCAACGTTTGGTTTCAATGTGCGTGCATGTAAGTGTGTTGTCTGTATTTTATGTTTATTGTTGAGAAATTGGTTGTTTATTCTTATGTTTGGAAGTAGCCAATTGGCATGTACAGGGTGAATTACCTGCCTGATTTTCATTTTAGGGTGTTTTTACATTTTTAACATTAGATGCTTATGTTTACATTGTACATCTTGTTATTGTTGTATATAAGCGCTATTTCTGAGATATATTTTAAAATATTAATCCACTTGAAAACATTGAATCAATATAAACTGAATCAAACCAAAAGTGTAAACTTGTAAATGTGTCTAACATTATTCAACAAATATTTCTAGACTATTTTTAAAGTTTCTAGACTATTATTATTCGTAAAATGACACAAATATGTATGGAAAATTAAGCGCATAGCTTGGTTAGCCTCTGTAATGTAATGAACTAAGGGGGGGCAAGTCAACAGCACCCCACATTTTTTCCAATGTAAATCTGTGGTAAAAAATGAAAATGCAGCGATCCCGAACTAAGAGCTATATGGGTCAATTTGAGACTGCCCCTGTAGTTTCCTTTCGAGGGAACTCAACACCAAGTAAATGTGAGTTCAAAGAAGTTTAAGAAGTGTGCCTACGCTACATCATGGAGCTGACACACGATATGTGTATTTTGTTTAAGAGCGGAGCATGCTAGGTTAGCTCTTCAGAGAGCTGACTGCCCTCAGTGTGAATTGCCTCCACTGAGGACACTCTGTTCCAGCCTGGCGCTCTTTAATTCAGATGAGAGCCAGGCTGCTGCAACCTGTGGGTTGGGTCAAGGAGAGAGACTCTGTCTTTTCTCTTGCATTTTCCGTCCAAATCAGATGAGCGCATGCTGGCTTCAGAAGCCCACTCTGCGGTTTCTTTGGAGCCAGATGATRAGCCCATGCTGTCAGCATCAGATGATGATCTGACAGCTGTCAGCCAGGCACATGCGGAGTCAGACCAGCCTCCTCTTTCAGACGCATTTGAGGAGCTGGTTGAGGTCATTTTTCATGCTGTCGAGAAACTGGGTCTGAAGTGGCCAGATGAGCAACAGCACAACAGCTAAATGATCAAATTTGGATGACAGATTTGTATTAACATCCAATAGTATGCAAATCTGGGAGCAGATATATCCTGTCAAGGCAGGGGCTGAGGCCCGGAAGTGGAGACTCCGTTCACGAGTGGTGGAGGCCATTTGGGTATAGCTAAGCAAAGTGGATGTTTGCCTACAAGGAATCGACCCACTGTCCTCTCTGGTTCAGCCTCACTTATCCAGCTACATTGGGGCTAGATGCCATGGTACAGATGTTTTAAAGGCTGCATCTGTACACATTTTCTCCGATAGCCTTGCTCCCAGAAGTCCTAGCCAGGGTTCAGTAGGATTTTGTCCTATGGTTTTCAGACCTAACTTCCCTCTTGGACAGAGTCACTTGTAAGCTTCCAGTCCAGAGGGATCTTCTGTCTCAGGTTCAAGGGTCGATCTTTCACCCAAAGTACCATCTACTATGAGGCAGCTTTTTGTGTCATGGTGTGAGTACCATGTTGACCCGGTTCACTGCCCTGTTGGTTCAGTGCTGGAATTTCTCAGAGGCGCCTTTCTGTAGGGTTAGCTCCAGCCATCCTCAAGGTTTATGTGGCCACTGTGTCAGCTAGTCATGAAGTTTTGATGGAGCCTCTATTGTGAGACAATCTTTGGTGTCTTATTTTCTGTGTGGTGCCAGATGGCTGAGATCTTTCTGTTGCACACAGTTTCCCTCTTGGGACCTAACTGTAGTTTTAAAGGGTTTTTCTTCGACTCCATTTGAACCTCTTGGTCAGTCTTACATAAGTTTCTGACTCCTAAAGTGGCTCTACTACTAGCTCTTACACTGCTCAAGAGGATTTACAGGCTCTTTCTGTAGACAGTGCCTGTTTGGATTTTGCCTATGGTTTTGTAAAAAGCCACTTTGCACCCTAGGCCAGTCTATATTCACAAAGGTTCTTCAGGCCTCGCCGGAACAGGAAAGGCTTCACTTATTGTGTCCAGTTAGAGCTTCTGTGTCCACCGCTCAAGCCAGTGGCGTAAGAAGTGTTGCATCTCTAAGTGATATTTGTGCTGCGGCAGGTAGGTCCAACACATTCAATAGATTTTACAGCTTAGACTTGAATTCAACTCCAGGCGCTCAAGTCCTCCTGGGTTGACAAATCTGTTTTCTGCTCCTGATGATCTCTGTGCCAATGTTTCACAGCATCTGGGGCAGGCCTTACCTTACTGTGGTTTAGTGGGCATGAACGTTCCCCATAGTGTCAAGCTGTGACATACCGTCGAGTTCCCTTGAAAGGGAACGTCTCAGGTTACATATGTACTTAGTATGAACTTAGTTCCGGACAATGCTTTATCAATCCACGTCAGCAAAGTCCATATTAGTCGGCATAAGTGCATCAGTTCAGTAGGTTCATTAGGTTGTGAACATGGCAAGTGGTCGACTAAACTCACATTGTACGATGACTAATGTGAAACATTGTGATGGTCGATGTCATCGGCGGAGGGAGGGGGTGGAGTTAATGTCCACGTGCACTAAAGGGACATGGTTTACTGCTTGCTACCTTGGGTATCGGTAGCTTGCTGCCGCTCCACACAAAGCACGTGCGATCGCAAATCTTGAAAGTGAAAGTAAAAAGCGAACGTGCATTAATATTAATAACGGTTCCCTGATGCCCGCAATTTATGTACAGTATAATTATCCAACAATATAACTGCGAGGGTAAGTATTGAAATATATATTCCCTCCCATCTCATATTTATTGCCTTTAGGGGTTCTGTATAACACGTCTGTTTCTTTCCGAACATGGTGTTGGGATGCTGTGGATTGCGGGGAATGGGGGGTGGGGCGATGGATCACGATGCTGCATTAACATTGTGATGTCTGTCAGCCATCGGCGATGGACGATGCCATCGTCTATCGGCCCAACCCTATTTGAAAGAGTCTATTAATGAGTTCGTTTGTGCTTGTTTTGTTAAATAACCCAGTTCAATATGCAGTCAGTTACTTTGTAACTCGTAATATTGTAAATCAATATTCAAACATAATAATACTACCAATGTGTGTTTTCTAAGATAGCGTCTGTATGTGATTATAGAGCTTGTCAATTAACATTGGAGCGCCACCCTCAGGCTGAATTATGGAAGGACACTAGACCTGTGACAAAAATGTTCTGAATGCGTTTAAATGTTAAACTTATTAAAAGTTAATGCATTTAGATGTAAAACTTATTCCACTAGCAGACTAGTGGTTAATAATAGGTTAATCATATATCCTACGTCAAGATGCAACATCAGCCCCACCTAAATTTATAGGCAGGAGACGCTACTGCCTGCTGTGTTTCACACCCATCCGGGTTAACATTAATATTAATCATTAAACCCCCTCTGTTTCAACACATCTTGTTTGAGCACAGGATGCAGGCCAGGATCAGTTCCAAGGACTGTAAAAACATACAAGATCCTTTGCTACAAAATTACACCTGTTTAATCAAACTACATAAGCTCATAAAACTCTCTGCTCCTAATGCAATTAGGCAGCAGTATTAAATGGTAAAAAGCTTTGAAGTACTAGTTATATTTAATTTGTTAGCTATATGTGGGTTATAATGCATAATAAAGCTTTTGATGGAGGCAAATGGCTTACTTATTGTTCATATTCATAACACAGAGTAGAAGAGCAGAATCTGGTCATGTGCTTTTTAAATCTAAGAAGCGAATATGTCAGTAACTTTCTTTAGGACATCTTGAGCTTGTAAAACTTTGCTGCATTATGCAAAAATTAAATTAAAAAAACTATTTCTGCATTTAGAGAATTATACTCTACTTTCATTTAGTTCTCTTATATTATCCAGATAAAAACATTACATAGACAAAAAAGGGGACTAGCAAAGTTTTATACATTATTCATATGCACATTTAACTTTATACAGGTAAAAGTTAATAGAAACAAATAGCTTTTGAATAATTTATTAATCATTTTTCTTTTTCCCCCTATTCCTCTGGAAATTGAAGTATTACAGTATTACTTTCACCCTGTTTTGCCCTTACTATAAAAAGTTTCCATTTGAGTTTATTGAGGCAAAACAATACTATAATGCTCTGGGGATAGGCTTGCTTTTATAACCCAAAAAATGATAAATATTTATTACATTTGTTAATGTGTGTGCATACTTGGTGTGAAAAAAACAATATAGCTAAAACAGTATGCAGCTGGGGGAAACAAAACAACTGTATGAGGTGCATCGGACAACATGTATGTAATGCTTCAGTAAATGTGAAGACTCCACATATGCTTAGTGAGGTGTAGCAAACCTGAGCACAGAGCCTTGCACTGTTTTCACTGCAGTGACTGCAGGGACCTCCAACTGTCTCTTGCAGATTCAGCTACACTTTATCTTTCTACATAAGGGTAACGACAAGGCAACTTCAATATATTTATATACATGAATGTTGTTATGTAAAGAGAATAACATGTATTTCTATGTTTGCTAGTGTATTACATTTGCAATAAAATAATGTATAACCATGAAGTTATACATTGAAGTAATGTATAACCATGATTCGTCTTGTAGTCCAAGACTTTTGAGGCTGATTACAGGAATTCCGTTTTTTGCCACTTACAATAGAAGCTTTCATAATAAAATCAAATTTAATGCCGCATGTAGTGTGATATGTTTGCAAAATAAGCACCATTTCAATATTTTAAAGGGTAGGTATAATATTCAGTATTTTTGCATAAGCAAATTGTCTGTTAAAGTATATCTATAATAGACATGCTATACACAAGGAACCTAAATAACGTATATGGACGATCGTATTGTGTCCAAAGAAGGCAATCTAATATTACAATATCATCCGCAAGGACGCTGATGACAGCGCAACCCAAGAACTTCTGTGTGGCCCAATTGCGCCTCCCGGCGGGTTTCATCTCCTGATACCCACAAGACTTATGACTGCATCTGAACACCTCAAAAACAAAATGTAAATTCGATATTGAATTGCATGTATAAACTTTAATAAAAGCTTATTTCTTACGATTTGGAGTGTGATGTTTATGTTTATGTGTAATAGCAATAATGGGATCGATAAGTATAATCGCCATTTGCTGAATGAAAACGGCTATAGCCTGGTGCATGGGTTAGTGCTCTTTTCTGCGGGCTCTGTCGCCATCATGTGGTGGGTGTTTTAATTTGGCCGGTGGATTTGATTTATTTGCTTCATACCGCACTGAAAACACACTCTTTATAACAAGTTCGATATGGTGGGTGTATCTAATCTGTATCTTTTATTGGCAATATAATACCAATTTACCTCCTTCAAATGTTAGTCCTGCTTAGTCAGGTTTTGAAAACCATCTGGAAATGTGGATAAGAAAAGATTAATGTTGAGGTAAATATTCCACTTGGAAGTACACACGCGTTAACTTCAGCATACTTCTGAAATGGTTTATATAAGCGTTTGTAAATCTTTATATTTTGTTTTTATACTTTATACTTTATATTGCTCAAAAATCCGTAACCGAGACTAATTCCAGTTAGCCATCCTACATATTTTTATTTATTTATTATTATTTATAAACAGAAGCGTATGGCTATAGGGGAGATTTTGCGTGCTCTCAGTTTCAGCAAAGCCGTAAGTGATTTCCGTGTGTGATTACTTGGATATTTCTCCGCACAAGCAATGTGTGATTCGTGTTATTCCCTTCTCTGGCGGAACACTTAACGGAATAAAATAAGTGCAAATAATGAAAAACGCATTTTAAACCACAAAATGAAAAACTATAACAACGGTGAATTTATGGGACACATTTTGTCGTACCACATTTAGCGTAATTTATCAGACGTAAAATGATGATAGATAGATAGATAGATAGATAGATAGATAGATAGATAGATAGATAGATAGATAGATAGATAGATAGATAGATAAAAAATTTTGACTGTATTCCTTTTTTAGTCTTCACTGAATATATGGGCATTTTTTAAACGCAGACACCAGGAGCAACACGAAGAGCCATTCAATTTCTGCAGGACTGGAAATAAGACAGTATCTGTTTAAATAGTTTGCAGTTGTTACGCTACAGACTTTACAGAACAGATCATAATCATCCCCTTTCAACGTCCAGAAAAGAGGGGAGTGTGTGAGTGGGTTAAAGGAATGAGAGAACTGTTGTTAGCACTGCTATATCAAGGAAGAAGGACTCCCTGTTATCTGTGAATGAGTTTGCCTTCTTTTCCAGAATAGATATAGCACGAATTTTTAATTCGTTTTTCTTTGAGAGACAACAATGCTGCGTTTGAAAGAGGGACACAATTTGGGTTTTGTGAGGGATTCTTTTCTCCTCTTGCGGGCCCAGCTGTCCATATGGAATACAACGTGTACAACAAGCACCACAATGGCACCAACTGACAGGCGCCACAAAAACAAGGATATATCTCCCTGACTCAGGGATGCACTGGTCCAGATAAAAGAACTGAATAGCACCAAGAAACTCGGACTCTCTCTTTCCACCCGCAGATACACTCCCCCTCTTAATATGCACGCCTCTAACATTCTCAACAACCGACCCTAAGCTTTTGTTGTTTTTTGTGTCATGTACTGTATATTGTACAACTATAGACTGTTCAAATGTGCTTCGGTGCATTGTTGACCATCGATCCAGCGTAACTGCGCCCACGGTTTCCATCAACGTCCAGCACAAACAAGAAATTAATCGAAAAGGGAGAAATGGTATTAAAAGGCGTTAGACACCCGCCTGTCACTTTCCTGACACATTATAAGATACCATAGTGAAGAAACCACAAATAAGCGCTAAGTCGACAACAGGTGCACGTACAAATCAGTCATTTTTAAAGGACCTTCTGTTTGCTAAAACAAAAACAGCTGTGCATCAGACACCAACATATTACATGATTAATTATAACAACTATTTAACAAAAACATCCGAATCATTATATTTTGTTTAACCTAAATCAACTGTATAATATCATTACATTGTAAGAAAGTCCCTTTAAAGTATTTCTGTAAATAATTAGCACAGGGTTTGTTAGGTCAACGCGAGGGTTGCCCTAACATCTGCTACAAAAAATGTATTTAAAAACTAAACCATGTCGGATTTGAACAACTGTATTTACCCAAGAAAATGATACATACAATAATTCTCAGTGGAATATCAACCACACCGGAAAGCCGGGGTTGCATTTTGAAAAAACAAAAAAACAGTACGACAAGTAATTTTGTAACGCAGTAAAACAGTCAATTCGATATTTTTGTTTGTGCAACTGATGTGCAAAATATAGTCACAAAGCATACATACGTCCGCAGTTTAAATTAATCAACAACTAACTATTTAATGTGGACAATGCGCAACGTCGTTTCTTTAAATGTACATGTACAATATTTTTATTTCAAAATTACAGAAGATTACAATAACATAAGTTCGTCACGTGTGTTTTCTTTCTTAAATGTGCCATTTTACCACCCGAAATGTCAGCCGTGGTGTCTGAAATGGAGAGCGTTTGAATGAAAAGCTGCTTAGTTGAAGAAGCCCTCTTATATTAAGTGAGTGGATTTTTACCCCCATTTCACAAGTGACTTTAACCTTCTTATTGCTGAAGTGTTCGTACAGATAAATTCATATATAATTCTTGGGAGATATTGAAGAAACGATTATTATTTTGCTCCTAAGTCCGAAATCATTGGAACCAAACGCAAAACAAATCGCAATTTCTGAAACACATAATTTTATTAAAAGTTTTAATAAAAAGAATCGGGTAACTCCCTCATCATCGCGCGTTCTTATTGAAATTATCAGGAGGGGTATTTATCGACAATTTCATCAATCCATTTTATCCCTAAATATCGTCAATACTTGGGCTATAGATTACTGAACGGCCAAACATAATATTGCAAACAGTTATCACAAAATATTTACATAGAAAACAAACCAAAGAAAAAACCTAAGGGTTGCCAATATTTATTTATGGCCATAAATATATTCGGTTCATTGTAAAAGAAAGAAATACAACTTTCTATAATCATAAAGTGGTTTTGCACGTGCTTTAAACACGAAGGACAAAAGGAAAACATTTCTACAACACACAAACATACTTTACAAAATTTCACAAGAGCTTTAACATTCGTAAATTTGGGGAGAGGCTTGACCCAGTTTTCTTAACGAAAACATGTAAACATGGCGCACACGTCAATCCCCAAAGTAAATTGGTGAGAATGGGTCAATCTGTAAAAATGAAAAGTCTTGTATTTTTGTTTGGAAAGCTCCCTAACATGGTCTTTAAAATGCATCCCAGCGTTTGCAAGTCAGTATTTGTTCACCAAGTCCACTGTTGCGTTTGCACCAAGTGGTGTGCTGTGGGGAACTGTGGTGTGGTGGCGGCGCTGTAATGCGCGTTATAATGCATGTGCTGGAGAGACTGGGCGCTATAAGCGGAGAACGGAATTCCAGCCTGAAAAGTGGCTGCCAAGTCCTGAGCTTTAAGCGTATGACAGGGTTTGCCATCTCTGACTAACACAGGCACGGCCACCCGCCTAGGAGAAGGGAGATGGGTCACTTCCATACCTTTCTCGGCACGGGCTCTCTTCATTTTGTACCGGTGGTTCTGGAACCAGATTTTCACTTGGGTTGGTGTCAGGCGGATCAAACTAGCGAGATGCTCCCTTTCTGGCGCTGACAGATATCTCTGTTGCCTAAACCGGCGTTCGAGTTCGTAAGTTTGCGCCTTGGAGAAGAGCACCCTCCTTTTGCGCTTCTTACCAGAGTCACTGCCGTTGCTTGAAGTTTCCTTCTCGTTGTCCGGCGATTCGTCTGCTGAAGGTTCCGGGGATTTTGTAGACGAGTCTTGAGAGTTTGCGGATAAACCGTGCACTGGTAAAATAATAACAATGGATAAATATAACGACAACAACTGAATTTAATTTTCTCATTAACTATTAAAAATGAATTGTAATTTGCAGGTTTATATATTTATGTAGAAAAAAATATAATAAAGTTAGCCAATATAGACTAATATGCACAATCAAAATACAGCTTTTAATCAACCTGCTATGTTTTTAATCTGCTGGAATAAAAATCCATACTATTATTTAATGGTTTGCCGCAGCCGATTCAACAGTTATTACAAAACATTTTAAAAGCTATCTAGAGAATTTTTACACTACTTGTGTAAAGAAATGAATGTTGGAAAGTAACAACTAAAATAAATGTTAAGCTTCTGACCCAGAAACACATAATAGGTTACGCCTTAAAAACAAACGCAAAAGTCGAAATGTTGTAGATGAAGAGTCTAGATTAATATATCATAATATCAGAGTAAATTAAGATTTCATTAGGTGATTTCAGAACTAAAAATGTATGAGTTGGCTATTCGTATAAAATCAAACTTTTATTTTTTTGTGGGATGGATTAGGTTGCTTACATGAGTATTGGATGCTGTCCGTAGTTGCGAGCCATCTGGTATAAGGGTTGTCGCTATTATCGTAGAACGGATTCTTTAAAGGCAGATTCTGAACGTTCTCTAAAGGACTTTGCACTAACACTCCAGGCGCTTTGGTCGCCTCAGATCCCTCCGTATCTTCCTCAGTCCCGGTGATAGATCCTTCTTCATCGTTAGTGTCAGGGAGGTCCAAAATGTCCTTCACTGAAAAGCCCGTCTTTGTGTTGGTCAACGACATGTTTCAACGACAGGGATTCGATGCAGTAAAGTTGCCGCACCAGCGTGTCTATCCTCTGTTTTAAGACCCAAAAACGCGGATGGTACTTGGAGAATATAAGATCAGTGCCGTTTCAGCGACAAGTGATGTCGACGCATGAGGCTCGGTCGGTTGCAGTTGCCTGGAGAAAAGTAACGGAGAAATCAGTTCTGTAAGTCCATGAAGAATGCCAAAGTGACTGAAGTGCTAAATCTAGCTCATGGATATCGCGCTACTGCTGGATGTAAGGGGGAAATAAGCCATTACCAGACTGATCAGTCCATATAAGGTTGGTCTCAACACATGAACCTGCAGTGAAAAAGCATTAAAAACGAAAAAGGCTGGCCACGTGTGGGCGGGTCTTGGGTGTCAAGTGGATGAAGACAGTGTTTGCCGATGTGAAATTGTGGGTTTTGGGGAGATCCTAGCCTATACCATTGGTGCTTCAAAACATGATGAGTGGTATAACGTGTCAATTAATTACAAAGATGGGGAGGGCC
>JAZGTK010002152.1:0-33515 GCA_036877625.1 Ambastaia sidthimunki
TGGGAATCCTGCACAGATATGTTCAGATCACTGTGCCAAATATCTGAAACGATAATTGAAACTTGGCTTTATGAAATTGTGCACAATGCACCAATCCAACAGAATGCACCAATTGGGAAATCGCGTTTATCAAGGAAACAGGCATTGTGACACTAATTAAAGACAGACAGTTTGTGCTTGCAAGTTTAGTTGTGTTTTTTAGCATTTGAGGCTTTAACCAAAAGATTATGTCTGCTGTCTTGCCTATCCTTTGCCCTAGATTTGAAAAACTGGTTCACCCAAAAATGTACATTTGATTAAATGATTACATATTGATTAACATGTTCAAAAGTTGGTGACAAACATTTATGAGACGTAAAACAAAGATATCGAAAAGTTTATATCGAAATATATCGAAAATGATATCGAAAACCTATTTTGTGTTTCGAAGAAGAAAGAAAGTGTTACCAGTGTGGAAATAAAGAATTTAATTAATTACAATTTTGGGGTGCACTATCCCTGTAAGACTCTGTATTTGAACCTTGTCATATAGTGTAATTAGCTCCTAGTTTTTGCTTCTACTTTAGTAAAATCAGGGTGATTTAACGTTTCTGAGAAATGAATTTGAACTGCAATACAAATGAAAGATGCAACTTCATAAACAGTGTGATCTTTAGGCGTGATCCATTAAACAAATACAACCCTTCAAACAATCACATTGCCATCACTTGCATTCCAGCAAAGCCACGTAATGCAGAGAAAAGTGAGAAGACCTTTGTGGTTTGATACCACCCAGCGCATTTTTTCCCCAGCTGCCCCGTCCCCGGTCAGGCCACTGTTCCCTGCCTGCCTTTCCACCACACTGAGCTGGATTAGTAAAGAGTCTCATATATCATTAACTTGGAGATCAGCTTCAAACAGGGGCCTTCTTTCTACACCACGATCCTGTTTCCCAGCCTAGGCACACACAGCAGCACAAAACACACACTGCAGGCATGGATTACTGGCCTTCGTGAGAGAGGGAATGACAGGACCTCTCCACAAAGCTTGGCCCTGGGATCAGACGTTTTCAGGCACTTTTAGAGAACACAGATTTGGCTCTCTCAACACGGGCCTTCCGAAGATCGCATATAGGGTGCCCGAACAGAATGACAGCTGTTGTTGTCTGCCTGCACACCAAATAAGGTCTTTTCTGTCCAGCAGGGCATAAATGGGGTGGAGGGGTGGTGAATAAAAGAGGTACGGTCACTCTTTTTGAAGACATTGAAGGCATTTCCTGGAGACAAGTTTGTTCACACAGATTGCTGGGCATCAGATAAAGGGCTATGAGGAGTCATGCTTGGGCATTTGGCTTAGAATGTGCCTGCGTGCCACAGCTGTGGCCTAACTGTTGGAAAATATGTTCCGATTGAGCCCTAGTACTTATGTGAGCAATGAAAGTTCGAATCTAGCTTGCAACATATCCTGATCCAGTTACATGCTTGATATTACAAACAAAAATGTTGTGGCCCTTGTATACTATTTGTACTAGTGTACTATTAACATTTGTTTGAATTAACAAACAACGTTTTTTAAATTGATGTTTGAGGTATGACAGTTTGTAAAAGTAATGCAGAAATCAAAATGACTGACCAAATGATAGCCTATGAACACATACTTGAACAGTACGACACAACCTAAATTTGCCAAGTCAAAATATATTTTATGCAACAAATAACTGCTAACATGTTAAAACTATAGCTATAGAACTCTTTTCTGTTCAAAAGCTTTTTTTTCCACAGTCAAGACTCCCATTAACTGAGAACAATCTTGTCTCAGAAGACTCAAACCAGTACCTGCAAGTACCATTTTTCTACTATCTCAAATCAGATTTGCGAGAGAATGCCAAGCAAAACAGCAGTGGATGTGATAGAGGAGGAAGCTGAATAAAGCATAAGCATGTTCAGACACAGAAATGTTTTGAAGTCGTCTTATTCAATAAAACAGACAATCCGAAAAAACACTCATTCTACTAAAACTACCCTTTTTTTTCATTAACTATCTATCAAACTAAAGGTGGAATTTTTCACATCATCCAATGGGAAAGCTTTAGGGATGACTCTCACAAAACACATCAAGTACATTTCCCAGGAATATCTGCATATTATTTGCGTTGTAACAATCGTGAAGTTTTATTACCCTAATGCAAAAATTAAAAGTTCTATATCATTTAAGTTATAGAAAGGTATTTATGCATATAGTACCACTAAAGTACTACTATTTAATTTATGCAATACAAATAAAAAACGTATTGTGAAATTCTGCTATGCACTGAATTTTGGGGAAAAAAAATTGAAATTTCCTTTTTATGATTTTGGGGGTGAATTTCAATTAATTGAAAACCACTTTTTTTACCTTTCAGTACAATGTCCCCACCCTAAAAACAAATGTTTAAAATAAGACAATGCTGCTGCTAAGAGGGTTTTTGTTTGAACTGCTTGAACAGTTAAACACAATCCATGATGTTTAGCAGTCAGGAATGTGAAATGTTTTTGAGGTCTGTTTTCAAGTAACTGCACATCTGGATGGGGAGCATTTGTTGCAGGCGGATGAGAAGTTCATCTGAAGGCCTCGTTTATTCCCAGTTGCTAGTAATTCAGTACCTGACAGAATAATTGAACAAATAATTACAAAGTATCTATGAACTGATCTCAGCTATTATCTGCCTCTTCGGCTGAAGTACTTTGTGTAGGTGGAGGTTGTACGAGCTGTTTGACTAGTCAAGGTTCTCTAAGAATCATCAAAAGAGCCTCAAATGAACTGTTCTTGTGCTCCTGCAAAACAAACAACAGTCTGGAAGAACTTCTGAAGTGTCAGACGCTTAAAAACACAAATGTTCGGGTGTTAGAAAAGGGACTCTTGTGTGTTTAAGAGTTATTAGCGTGTGTGCCTCAAGAATCACCAAAATTATTGTTTTCAGACAGTTTTCCCAAACTCTCCCTCATCTGCCAGTGGGCGGACAAACCGGAAGCTCCACCCAAAACTCATGCGATTGGTTGGGTGTCGGGCTGATCAGGATGCTTAAACCAACACAGTAATGTTTGATGGCCCACAGTGTTTAAACTTTATGGGGAAATCACAGATCAATGGATTCCTCATAGTTATCTTGCTTAATTAAGCTTGGATAGAAGTAACTTAATATTTCACACCTTTAACAACTGTCCAGCAGATATGGCATGCAGAGATCTGTACACCTAGTCCTCAACACAAGTTTTATGCATGATATTGTCCTAGGCTGAAAGAACGGGTAAACCACAAATACTTGAATAAAAAAAAGTAGGCAATCATTCACTGTGGCCTCAGGCTTCATAGCCTTAATTGGCTGAAAACATCTGAAGCACTGAAGTGTATAACCAATAAGTGTGTGTTTACACTAAAACATGCAACATGAAAGTCAAGCAGTAAAAAAGCATGTGCACTACATTTGTATACATCCAACAGCCTGTACCTGCATTTCCCTGACCATGAACTGTGTCAGGATTTCCACACTGGACCTTTATATTCTCCAAACCTCTGTTTTTGTATAGTAAAATAAAAAGAATCTTAACATTCAATGTATACTTAAGATTCTCAAGATTTAAGATTGAAGAGAAAGTGTGGGTGTAACTGATAAAAGCAAAGCCATTGCTCTACAGAGAATAACAGTGGTTTACCCTCTCTCTTTATGAAAAGAAGGAAGCAATAAATAATTGGTCAGGACAAGCTATTCAAAACATTGGCATTCCGTCTCTATTGGGGAACTCAAAAGCTGCACTTTGCTTTTGGCCCATTCCATTTAGATTTCTTTCACGGAACCCTGTGACTAATTTTGGTGGAAACGTTTTTCTCTATTCCAAATTTGATCACATTCATGGTTAACACTGGCCATTTAAAAAACTGTTTGAAATAAAACCGTACAAAATAGATTTGCACATAATTGACTGACTATGGTTGGTAAACTGGAAAATAAAGAGTTTAAGAGTTCATTTGTTAAGATCAAAGGAAAGTACCTCAAAGAAAAAACAGTTATTAATTTTTTTATTTTAAGATTAGAAAGTGCACTTAGAAAGGTTCCATAAGCGCATCAATATTTTAAATTAATAAATAATCTAGTACAGTACTGGCCAAACCTTTGACAACTCTTGTCCAGCATCACATTGTCGGCAGGGAATGCAGTTCCCAAACTTATTCTTGTATTCTTGCTCTCTGCAACCTCTTCCCTCCTCCGCTCTTACAGCCAGCTGTGAGGAACGTGACACAAACATAATTACTCCATCATTTCATAGGACGGTTTAAAGACTGTGTGTGACATATTCAGGTAATACTAAAACATGAAGATTTACTGTAATTAGAATTTCACTCATGTTTTCAAGTAAATAGCAGCTTACAGGACCAGAGGGAACATCTCATGATATACAATAAAACAACTGGGTCAACTATCAGTTTGTTACCTAGATTTATTTGTGACAAGGGATTATTAAATGTAAATTAAACATACCATAAAACAAAATGCAAAGACAAGTATCCTTTGAAGTGGAAACTTGTAGAGAGTCGGTGCCAGGGGCATTTTAAAAGATCTCTTTCACAAACACTGCAAAAACAACAATACTTTGATGTAGTACAATGTAGGACACAATTTGGCATTATCTCTCAAAATTGCATGAAAGGCGTTTTTGCATGGCATAAAAATTACGATTTTTTTGAACAATACAATAAAATTATCAACCAATATTCTGGCCAATATTGTAAATCTATATGTTTCTGTCTATTTTCACAATAAAGATCCAACAGAAAACTGTTTAATAGACTATATTATAACCTGCCTTTAAAAAGGAGTATACCTGAATTGGGAATAAACTTAAATACTAAAACACAAAATCAAACGTTCTGAAAATGTTGCGCATTGTATGTCAAATAATATTGTATGTTGGCTACAGCATAAAATTACGTTTATATTACGTTTATAGTATTAAATAAGAAAAGTTAATGTCATAAATGTCTTAAAATGTCATAGCATACATGTTTGTATTAAAACAATTGTAAATAGAAATAAGCACAATTATGTTAATTCAACTACAATGTAGCCCATCATACAAGAAAAAAACTTTAACGTGTATCCTTACACTTTTATATAAATGTCTTAAATTCGAGAGCTTTAGATTTCTGAATGACATTGACTTTAGATTGACGTTACTTGAGGTCAAATCAGCGCTCCGGCTTGCTGTAAAACTTTCTTACCAAGAATGACAGTCTTGTTTCCTAGTTTATCGTCTTATTTTTAAAGAAGATCAGGATGTGATCCAGCGTGCTCACTGCAGAGGTCTGATCCGTCCCGAGTCGAGCACAAAAGTAAAAGCTCAGATCAAAGGCAAAAAGGATGGCTGCGATCTGATGCCTGTAATCTGATCTCCGATCAGCATGTACATCAAAGCTTCAGCCACGTCCTAGACAAAAGCGCTTTTAACGAAGTCTTAATTTACTTTGCTTCCATATTTTAATCCGAATACCTGTAAATGCAGGACTCCGACGGGACTAAAGTAAAAGTCTAACTGCATGATCCCGAAACAACGGGAGCCTTTGCAAACATGGAGCCCTGGAAGCCGCAGCAGCAGTTTCGTCTTGTGTGATCTCTCTTCACTGTTGCGCGTGTTTGATGCAGGATTCCCTTTCATCTTGATGACGTCACCTCTCGCGCTGTGATTGGCTGTAGGCAGTGGCGCATCTGCTATCAGTGTATCTACTCAAAATTATTCTGGAAAGATTTAGAAATCTATATTTATAGAAAACTGAGGTGTATTATATTAATTGATGTATTTAATGTGCTTTTTATTTTTTTAATTGCTTATTTTGAAAGTAAAGAACAATAACCTATATTTTGCTATCCTTTATTATACTAGGAAAATACCATATGCATAAAAAGCGGCCTTTTTGCAAACCAGTGCACATTTTACAACCTATTTAAAGTTATACTTAACTCCTTTGGAACAAACTAAAAACAAAAAAGCACTTTATGCAACTTTATGTAAGTTTGTTTATTTTTTCAAACAGAAAATTATACCTCGTTCTTGAGGAATTGAATAAAAAAATAGATTCACTGAAAATCACTTTGGGTCCAGCTTATTAATGTAATAGCAAAAAAAGGTTTTGAAAAGTGAAAATAAAACGGTAAAGTTGCAGAGGTGTGCAGATTAGTTTTGCCACTTGGTTTGATGGTTTGATATTTTGTTACCCAATGCGTTGATGTCATAAATATGCATCCTGAGCATGTTTATCAGGAATACTTTAACCCAAATTAACATCTCATTTTAACATATCAATACTGTTGACCGTTGCCATTTCAGCTATTAAATGTTCAATGGTAGGTGTACTAGTGCCCTCTGCTGATCATTTATGAAAGCTACTAAGAAGATGTAAGAAGTTCATGTCATAAGTGATGGGAAGGCTTCTTTCATGCTTTCAGTCCATTAAGTAAACTGAAGCAACCCTTCTTTAGCAGCAACCGTTAAAATTAGGTCTATATATTAATATCTATATATTGAAATATATATCTAGTGTGTATTTAGCATATTAAAGGTCAGATTGGATTTACATAAAACACCTTTATCTCTTATACTTTTACATCCACATTTATAAATATAACATAATTAAATTAATTTTGCTATGTTCTCATCAACCTTAGCTCTGCTATGTTTTCAGAGAATTGTGCAGCGTTATAGTTTTGCTGCCTCATAGTTTTAAACAACATCAAACTTGTTTTCTTGACAGATTTAACCACATTTCAGTAATTCAAACTGCAAATTAATCTCATCAAAACTGTCAGAATGTCACATTTCACTTCACAATCGAAAGAAAATAAATTATCTTTATTTTTCGCAAATACAGGATTGAACCACATTTGCCCAGATGACTGTCGCAGTACTCTACTGTCGCTTTAAGAGAGCTGATTTGCTGAAAAAAGTGATGCGCTAATAAAACGATGACTAGTAAATGATGGACTCTCACAGTAAAGGAATACTGGGCGATATGTCTTTATATTAGGCATTATATAAGCTTCTAACAACATAACTTAAATCAGCATTTTTTTAAGGAGGCGCTAAAGAACATGAGAGGTGTTCCGCAGACCTAAGGGAGATCACATTGACCATCTGCATGTAGGACTGTCCTGTGAAGAACTGCGGCAATTGATTTACATGGTGAGAATATGGTGGAAACTGCTAAATGGCATTACTGTGTTTCATATGTCTTTGCATGGTTTCAGCACTATACACTATACAAAATAAGACAGTGTATGTAAAACGTAAATATAATTGCAATAGAATTGTGTGACGTCATCTGGTATATCCATTACACTGCGTCATGATGTCACTGTCTTTACAGTAAACTAAACATACAGCACGGTGAGTTACTATTTAAGTGTATTTACCTTCGGTATGTGTATTGTGTTGCATGTTAAATTCCGCAGTAGAAATAATATGGAGATGGAGAAGGCATTTTGTGACAATAGTTTATGTTTAGATTATGTCTGTATTATATGCTTTATATTGATATTTATAAATGATTATACCATTTACATAATAATATCATAATTTATGTTCTAAAAGATGTAATCTGACGTCAGAGCCTCCGTGTTGCATTAAAGGACTACAACTCCCAGCATGCACTGCGCTCAAAGTCAAAAATCCGCAGCAACAGAAGAATCACATGCCGCTTACAGAAACATTAGAAACGCTGAATCTTAAAAAAGTGTTATTACGACCGAAGTTGTTTTTCTGACATTCTCGTGTTTTTTGTCTTGCAGAATTCAGGAATGATTTTAAAACACTGCGATAAGGTCTGACATCTACGGGACAAACATTGGGCTTAACGCAGCGAGCCATTTATTAAACCGCATCGATACCTCTCAAGTGGAGGAGGAGGCGGGTCCAAGTGCAAAAATACGGCCACATAAAGCTTATAACTCACAGGATGGGATGATTTTTTGAGTCTGTGACTAAAGGGCTTTAAGGAAAACCGCATTTCCAATGCGGAACACTTCTCCAGGAGATAACGGTACGATATAATGCTTCATTCAGAAGAGTGATTGAGTGAATGTCTGCGCACGCAAATCACCACAGTCTGGCTAGAAAGCAATGGCAACCAATCACGACCCATGGTGAGTTATAAAGAAATTACTTATAAGTTAGTGGCCTGTTTGATAATGACTAAAAAGGAGACTGAGAAATATCTGACCGGCACTTCTACTACATCCATTTCTGTCTATCTCTTGCTATACATGACAAATTCAGTGAGATATCTTATAAATCAAATATGTTCCCTATGTTAGAATTAAGTAACGTGTGAATTGTCACTAAATATGGTGTATGGGACATTTTATGCCCCACCCTAATCCGCAGAATAGATAATACAGTCAGTGTCCCAATGGGACTTTCATTGGTTGCTTAACAACTGGTCAAGATCTAAAACTAGAGATGTGTGTCACTATTATTGTTCGTGTGCTGCAGTGAAATGTCATATTGTCAGCGATGTGGGGCACATATATCCCTCAGAGTTAACAATACAGGCCTTAACCCCATCTTAGAAGGCAAATTGAGGTGTGCATTTGGTTACAGTTCAAATCTAATTGTCCCTAATAGATGTAATTTGATTTTTAGCTGCAGAGGCAATGATGTGGCAGCAGTCAAGTCTACAAGAAACAAAAGTATCAGCAGACAAAGCTATTGCTTTTATTAAAAACAGAAAATAAAAAGAGATCTTTGTAAATAGTATGTTGTTTATGAGACAGTAACTGCTGTACATCATCAGTGGTGATATATGATAATGCTGGAGTTATCCAAACTGTAAATGGGAAAATCACATTTACATTTATTCATTTGAAAGATGCTTTTATCCAAAGTGTCTTACAGTACATTCAATTTAAACATTTTATTAGCTTTTGTGTTTCCTGGAAATCAAATCTACAACCGTGTGCTGATAACGCAGTGCATCAGTTCAATGTCCCAACTTCATCAAAACTTTTTATTGTGATATTATTATTTTAATAAAACACAAATCTTTGCCATTAATTATTATTATTAGGAATAATTAAAGTTATTCCCATAATGTATTACAGTATTTATTATAACTGCGTTTATTTAATATTATTGCAATGTTTGTGATGTTTTTAACATTTCTTCATGATTTTAGGTTGCCATGGGTGATAGTCTGTCATGACTATCTAGGCAAGAGGGTCTTCCAGGTCCCTCCATCTACACCGATCAAGTATATCAAGACCCTCATTCACCAAGAAACAGATTACCCGGTCTCTGAGCAAAAGCTGTTTCACAACGGAAAGCTGGTGAGTTGGATTGGAATATTAATATTGACCGGATGAAATGTGTTTGTGTGGCGTCTTTGTCTGGCATTTCTGCCATTATCATAGTTTATATGTCTACATTTATAATCTGATAGAAGTTTGATCTCTCAGGGAAAACAGTGGCCTGTTAGGGGGGTTCTAGCCAGATAAAGAGCATTGCATCACACTGCCTTCCCCATGTGATCAGAATCACACAGGTTTATAATCCACCCAAAGAAACTGATTTAGAAACTTGGCAGTGACCAGCCTGTTTAAATGTGCTTCACTGTGTAATCTGTGCCCGACCCAGAGAAAGAGCTCATGATAGTTTCCAGTGTTTTGAAGTTTATACATAGCCAAATCCACAGCAACTGTCATTTTATTTCACAGCTCACAGTGAAGTCTGTTGGTGTTTTCATTTATATTGAGGTTTGTCTTTAAATTTGTCCCTGGAGTTCATCACATTTGTGATGAAATTGGAATAAAAATATTTGAAAATGGGTTTATTGCTTGATAGCTTTATTATACTTTTCTCTTGTATAATACTATTGCAAAAGCAAAATGTTTTTTAAAGGAAGAATGATTAAAAGATACTGAATACTTTAATATGATTAAAGGGTGAGTCTCATGTGTCAAGGACATGTCCAGATCATATTTCAACCTAAATTCAATAGAAAGAAGTAAGTAATTAAATATATATTGAAATGTGTTTTTCTTATGAATTTGGGGTAAAACCTGACCCGGGCATTTCTTTATGAGATTGACACTAAAATTAGAAAGCTCTATTTCTTACACAAAACTGCTTTCTTTTATTGAAACAGGTTATCACATTAGTACTGAACAAAACCTCTTTGTTCTGGGTGTTGTTTGTTGTTGCTGTTGGCAAAGATAGAATGGATCATTTCTTGGGCTTGAATCTTAGTTCTCTCTGTCAAGAGCAAGCAGTTCTCTCAGATCTGAAGTGTGCAAGTCTTTAATTTTTCAACCATTTATTTAATCTTATTATTCTTCTTTCTGATATATTGTTTTTGCCCACCAATTAACATTCTCCTTTCAATAGTTGGATATACAGTAGTTAGTTAATTTATTATAATAAATGGAAGGAAGCAGAGGTTTTATACACAAGGCAAATGTAAGCTTAGAGTCAGAATGAATTGACTCTGATGAGGTTTTTACTTGTGAATGCTCAGGTCAGGATCAGTTCTTAGCTTGAAGCGGGAAGCCTTCATGAGTGAAGAGAACAGGTGTGAGCTCACTCCTCTAGTATAAGTATGTCAGATTCAGAAAATAGCCTTGAGAAAATCAGCTCTCAGATCTCATGTCTCACGTCCATACATTACAACCCCAAATGACAAGACTGGTAAATGATACTTAAATGTATGGCTATATTATGTGCTTATTTCAGATTTATTTGCACATGGTCTGGTTTTGTCTTGCTGTAAACTATTGTCACTAATCTTGGCATTTGTCCAGCGTCTCTAATAAGTTTGGGAATTTTCTGCTTTTAGTTATTTACAGTGGATATGCTTTGACAAGTTGGTTTCTGCCAGATGCCACCCAAAGGCATTCCTTTAATAATTTCTGTGGAAGATGAACTTGTAGCAAATGCATTTCAGCACGTCAAATTCAGTTTTATTCACTCTACTTTGTATACTAGGTTTTTAAGTGCCCAGTACCTAAATAATCAATATTAGAGCAACATTACCAAATGTGTTTAGATTCAGTCCAATAAAATCCAGATTTATGTTACTGTGTGAACTTTTCAGTATTTGTTTTAAGTTGACCTTTTTTTAAATGCCTTTATGTCCTCACTAGCTCATGTTCAATGGTTCTGCAGTGTGACAGTGCATTTTTAAAAAAAGTAAATATTCTTCATGTAATCTCATGTTTATCGTGTATATAGAGCAATGAGCAACTGTGTTTATAATAGTTTTAATAATTCTGAAATGAATATGCATTTTAGGTGAATTTAGGTGACACTAATTTCATGTTAACTGTGTTCCATTTTAAAAACACAAAAATGACCTTGAAATCATGAAATCGTTTATAAAATGAAATCTGATTTTATGGGATTTTATGAGTTGTAGTTTGTGGAAAAAAAGCTGAATACTGAAATCAGACTGTGAATGTGTAAGGCACATGAGAGAGATGGTCTACAGATACAGATCTGCAGGGAGATCTGATTGGTCAGGTCTGCCTCTGACTGCTGCAGTGCTGATCACTGTGTGTTAGCAGAAAACTGATTCCACTTCCAATAGCTGAAGACAGCAGTCTCTGTTTGGCACAGTCCCAGCCCTGCATAATCAATCTCTTAATAAACCAGAAATGGCAATATATCTCAGTGAATTATGGGTAAGCTTTTGTGACACTTTGCTGCAGGACAGAGGGGCATTGTGAGCTATGAGGTTAATGGGTGGAGGGTAAAATTTTTTAGTGAGGATTAATTTTCAGGAATATTTTTTTCTCTTTGATTCATTTGATCATGGATTCATGTACCAAACACAGCTGGTGTTGTTCTAGAATTTATTCTCCTGCATGATCAAATCCCCTTTGTACACTAGGTGTTTGTACACTAGGCAAAATGTTCCTAAATGCTCTCTGTCTTTGTAAGTCGCTTTGGATAAAAAAGTGTCTGCTAAACAAATAAATGTAAATGTTATAGGTACTCTATGCAAGGCTTGACATTTCCCTTTATCTTTTTTTAGTTAGTCTTCGGGTAAACAGCTAGGCTAGGGTTAACTGGTTGACTTGCTAGGTTAGCCTACTGTGTTACTGCTAAGCAAGCACAATAATTATAATGCCCACGTTTTTAATCAGGCAGGGTCCAAACGGACAGGATTCTGAGGGGACAAACCTCTATGCAAACCTCTAAATGCTAACCATTACATTTTGGCTCATTACTGCATGCTGGTGGCCTAACATGGTCTTTTCTTTTTAACAGATTTTAAAAAAGCTGGAATATTATACAAAAAGTTGCATTTCATTTCTCTAGAATAATTATATTGTGGGGTGTTTAAGAAAACATTGGAATAAAATGGTTTATTTTGCCTCGTTCAATAGGTTCATGATGGAATTGAGACTGGAACCTTGGTGCCACACGGGAGCCATGAAATAATCATGACGCTGCATGGACGAGGCCCGAGAGGAGGAGGTGAGTCAATAAATGCACTATTAACATACGAGGTTGCTTCATTTACTAAACATGATTGGGTGCTTGCAAGTTATATTTTTCTGTGCCATGAGATTGTGTTGAAATTAAACATGTTGCTTTGGTCTCTTGCAGGAAGGTTTGGTCAGACTACGCCACCTTTGGTTGATTTTTTAAAAGATATTCTGAGAAGATATCCAGAGGGCGGACAGATTCTTAAAGTAAGAATGAATGCTCTCATGTTAAAATAAAAGTGTGTACTTTAGGCATGCTGGCTGTTAAAATGCTATTGTAAGAGAGATTTGCAATAAGCAGTGATGTCAGCTGTAATTCTGTTAAGTGATTGGCTTATCATGTTCTTATCAGGTGTGATATTGTTAAAATACCTTGCATTGTACACTCACTGCATGAGATTCAGATATTAAAATAGCTCTTGCATATTTGTTTGCTTTGCAAACAGTTAATACTCCAGTCTTGACCCAAAATAAACCCTGACACCCTGAAGTGGTTTATTTAGCTAGAAATTAGGTTTTTTTTAATTAGTTGGGAATGAACTACAAGAATGTTGTTTTTTTTAAATATATTAACTGTTCTTAACTGAATTAAACAGTCTAAACTGAAACAATGTTTGATTTAGGAGCTGATTCAGAATGCAGAGGACGCTGGGGCCACAGAGGTCAAATTTATGTATGATGAGACTGAGTATGGAGTTGAATCACTGTGGTCACATGACATGGCCCAGTACCAGGGTAATAATAATACAAGTGCTAATTAATTGCACCACATCTCTTCCTATTCATGGCTTAATATATTGATTTAAATTATTAATAATTACATTTTTTTTTATTTGTTAGTAATATTCAAATGCATTGTTATATTTCTGACTGCTGTTACAGTAGTACTAGTATAGTGTATATATAGCACAGATAGTATCTGATTTTTACAGTGCACACAATGTTACAGCTTTATCATTTTTTATAGGATCGGCATTGTATGTCTATAATGATGCTGTCTTCACTGCCGAAGACTGGAATGGTATTCAGGAGATAGCGAGAAGCAGAAAAAGAGAGGACCCTTTGAAAGTGGGAAGATTTGGTATTGGATTTAATTCTGTCTACCACATAACAGGTGAGTTTCCCACAGTATGAAAAGTAAATTAATCAAAATGTATTATTTTCTTCAATAATCACCAAAAATAAAACCCCTTTTTTAAATGCGATACATTTTTGTTTAACTGTTCTAAAATGTTTCTGTAGATGTTCCTAGTATATTCAGTGGGGATCAGATTGCAATGTTGGACCCTCATCAGATGTTGTTTGGAGTTCACGAGTCTGGGCAGTGCTGGAACTTGAAGTCAGATATAAAGGAAATAACCGAGCTTAATGATCAGTTTGCTCCTTATTTTGGCCTTCTCGGTAGCTCAGAGAAAACCATTAAAGATGGCAATTTTCCAGGAACGCTTTTTCGTTTTCCACTCCGGATGAAGCCATCTCAATTAAGTAATAACATTTACAATAAAGAGAAGGTCCTGGAGCTCTTTGAATCCTTCAAAGTGGATGCAGACACTGTGTTGCTCTTTTTAAAGAGCGTGCAGAAGGTCTCACTACATGTACGTGAGTCAGACGGAACCGAGCGGATGCTTTTCCAGGTCACAGCAAGTGATAGCCAAGAAGATAAGCTGGAGCGTCCCAACTCTCTAAAGACCCTGGGACAGGCTATAGATAGCTACAGCAATGGTGTATTGAGTAGTTCAGTCATTTGCGCCACCTACCAACTCTCCATTGAACTGCGGGATGAAACTACAAAGGAGACTCAAAAGACCACCTGGTTGGTCTGTAATGGTGTGGGAGGGCGAGGCATGTGCGGTGAACTGGATTCCCTTGCTGATGATCTCAAGTTCATCCCAACCATTGGGATTGCCTTGCCCCTCACTCTTATCGATGAGGACAAGGGGGCAACTTCCAGCTTCTCAGGGCGTGCTTTCTGCTTCCTCCCACTCCCGCTTGGAGAAGAAAGCATGACAGGATTACCAGTTCATGTCAGTGGCTTCTTCGGCCTGACAGACAACCGCAGGAGCATCAAATGGCGGGAGGTGGACCAGTGGAGGGACCCAGCAGCTCTTTGGAATGAGCTTCTCATTGTCACGGTCATCCCAAGGGCTTACTTCACACTTATCATGGAAACCATCAGGCGAATTCAAAATAAGAAGGACCAAGACTTTCCTCTTTCACCCAGAGGTATTTACGGAGCCTGGCCTGATCCAAACAGAATACGACCACGCTGGAAACCAATTCTAGAACCCCTCTTCAACGACTTGCTCCAACAGCCAGTCATCTACTCGCACAACAGCAGCTGGGTCCAAGCAGAAGAAGCAGTGTTCTCAGAGCTGGACTCCACTATGGACACTACAGAAACAGTAATCAAATACCTCCAGAGCTCAGGGATGATGCTTGCCCAGGTGCCAGCGTATATCGATACAGTACTGACAATGTTTGTCACCAAGCCAGGTAGTCTGAGGAGAGTGACCCCTGCTACTGTGCGTCAAACTTTGAGAAAATGTCGCCATAAAGGGTCGTCCAATGAAAAGCTCCTCCTGCTGGAGTTTATCCTTAGCGATGCCTGTTACAATGACCTCATCGGGTTAGAACTTCTACCTTTGCAGGATGAGACATTTACAGTGTTCTCCTCCTCTGTGAATGACAAGGATGCCGTGTACATCGCCTCAGAGGAGTATCCAAGGTGTGAAGTTTAATATTTACATTAACATTCTCAGTATTGGTGTGTTTATTCATGTTTATTCATTGAAAGGCTGTTGCATCAAAACCATTGTTGAGCAAAATTCTGATGCAATGGATTTCAATAATCCTTCTATTATCATTTATTAAATTATTCCCTGATATATAGAATTTATTTTTCGTGATTACACATTTTATGTACTGTGAAAATAACAACACAGCCATCTAATTTTAATTTTGTTTTACAGTAGCATAAAATATCCACTACATACCAAATGACTTAATAACTTATATATTTATATTCAATTTATTAATTTTTATCAAAACTTTAATTAATGGATATGTTGTTATTTGGTCCTAATATGAATCCATAATTTAAATTATATCCTGCTTGCAACTGCAGTTCTGAATGGCACACAACTGTCCTCAGGTCCAAACATCCTCTTTTAAATGGTTGTATATTGTAGCATTTGATTATTCTTTTTAGATCCCTGTACCCAGGACTGGAGGGAAGATTTGTCTTGGAAAGCATTTCCCCACATGTCATGACCAGCCTGAAGGAAGCAGCTAAAAGCAGAGGTAATCACCTGCTGGTCAGAATTACTCCCTCACGATCCCTTATTCAGGATTGATAGAGCATCTGCTTTCAATGACCTTCTTCTGGGAAGAAACTTGATTTAATTTAGTTCATGCTTACTTTGCTGCAGGGAGTCATATTTTTGCTTTTCATTCTTGCTTTAACTGCTGTCAGATTATTGAGTTATGCTTTGTCATATTTAACCCAGCGTATGCTAACAATACACATACAGCGACATGTCAATAAAATAAGCAGAGCTCAGACAGATGTCTCTGCAGTACACCTGTGCCGCATATTAGTTGTGCAGTCCAGAATTTGTCGTTTGCAGGAACATGACACATAAACATTTCTGTTACAGGAAATTTTTCTCTCTTCTTGGATAACATTGTAGTACGTTCACATAGACAGATGCTTATATACAAAACAAATTACTGTGCATTCAAGATATACATTTGATCAATTTGTGTGCTCCCTTGGAGTCAAACCCATGACCTTGATGTGAAAAACACGTGCTCTAGAACTAAATTCAATTTTTTTTCTAAAACATGTCTGTCTTATTTTTGTCCTACGTATGAAATTGATAGTTACCAGACAGTGAACTAGTAGGCTATGGAATACCACATTATTTGCCTTATTTGTTTTATTATATTTATTTTTTATTTTAATCTTTTTTCACTTTTATCTTGATTTTTTTTATTTGAATTCCAGTTCAGCAATATCTATGGGGTTGTTCAGGTAAGTACACCATGTATCACCTAATATAATTGTGATACAAATTCCTAATGTGAATTTGTTATAGATTTCCTAAATCATACTATTGCATCACTAACATATCATTGTGTGAATAACCCATTAACCCAATACTGAAAAGAAAAAATACAGGTGACTTAAGCAGTTTAAATGCTTGAATAATGAGCTCATAGATATGTAAGATACTCAATTATGCAAAACCTTAAAAAGTTTATAGACAAAAACATCCATACAAGATATACACTAAATTCTCAATGTGTACAAAATCATTTAATCAATCAGCAATTAATTACAAGTGGTAATAAATTATTCTAAAACATAACAGACATAAATTCATACCTTTATGCATGCAAGAACATTTATTAACTTGATTTGTTTATTGTTTTTGTTTCTCCATTTGTTCTATGCATTTTAGTAAAATTAAGAAAGCTTTGTGAGATGAATTTGTGAAATGATGGATGAATTCTATGAAATTAAAATTAAATATTAAAAATTAAAATTAAAGTATTTCTAGCATGTGAGCCCTATTAACACTTTTCCTACTGTTTTGTACATTGATTGTTAATGCTTTGAGTATTCACATTAATTGCACTACATTTGCTGTTCTTACTTGTGATTGTGTTTCCTGTATAGTCTCTTTTGCTTAAAATGGTGTAACTTTTACCATGTTTTGTGTTTTCAGGGAGGCCTTGCACTCAGGTTCAAATGTTAACCCCAGACAGATCAGCTCGTCTAATTAAAGAACTATTGACTACAACCTGGCCCACTAGAGACTTTGCAGTGCAGTGGAACCCTGGGGATCAAGAGATGAAGCACCCCTCAGTATCCTGGCTCAAAATGGTTTGGAAGCATCTGTACATAAACCATGCTGAGGATCTTAGTGTTTTTGAAGATATGCCTTTGATTCCAAATGTGCCACTTACTGACAACTTGGATTCTTTAGAGCTGCTACGCCTCAAAACCCCATCTCCCATCATTCTTGTAAAAGAGGAGGAAGGCCCTCCCCCTGATCAACTACTTGAAGTTATGAAGAAGCTTGGCTGTGTGGTCATGAAGCAACTTGATCCCTGTTTGCAGCATCCACTCCTGAAAAATTACATTCATCAGTCATCTCCAAGCAACCTACTGCAGATTATGGACAGGTTGTCATCCCAGAGATTAGCCAGCCAGGTATCATCTCTATCTGTCAAACAGAAGATTGCCCTCAGAAGCTTTTTAGCTGGTCTTACTGATGTCACAGAAAAAGAGAAACGCATTATCCAAGACCTTCCCATCTTTAACAAAATAGGGCAGAAGTCAAAGACAAACACTTTAGCGTTTACTTTATTAAAAGGAGCCAGGGTATTACATCATACTGCCAAGCATCCATTTGATGTGAAATTGTCTATAAACGTAGTTGACAGCAGTGATGAGGCAACAATCCGCCTGATAAAACTGTTGAACATTGAGCAGGTAAAAAGTACTGAATATCTAAAGGTCATCATTCAGGATATTGAAAGGGGATTCTATACAGAAGAGGAAGAAAAAAAAATCATGATCTGGGCTCTTACTCATTTATCGTTTCTTAAGAATGAAAACAAGGCAGTAATTAGTTGGCTTTCATCTTTAAAGTTTATTCATACTTCTTCAGAAAAAACTCATTGTCCAACAGACTTTTTCGATCCTGAGCTGGAAATTTTGCAGAACCTCTTCTTCATGGAAGAAAATAGGTTTCCCCCAAATGATTATACATCATCTTCTGATGTACTTCATTCTCTGAGACAACTGGGTCTAAAAAATGAGGTGCAGCTCAGTGAAAAGGATGTTCTTCAAGTTGCCAGAAAAATTGAGGAACTGCAAGGGACTGACAAACCAGAATGGGATCCCATTTTAAAGAAGGCAAAAACACTCCTTACTATTCTGAACAAACAGACAAAGTTGGTGAAGTCCTCAGAGATTCAGACAAACCTGCAAAAATTAAAATGGGTACCTGTTTGCAAAGACAGACCTCTGAATTACCCAAAGTCACTTGCCTGGAGAGGTGATTCCTGTAATATTTCTTCTCTTTCTGAAATGTGTGAAATATCTCATGCTGTACTTGTTGGTTCTTCTGTTGCCCTGGTGGAACATACATCTGCTGGCATGAAGAAAGCCTTGAAGTTATCGTTAGAGCCTCAGGTTGATCAAGTCCTCCAGCATTTAAAAGCTGTAAATGACTGGCACAGATCTCAAGCATTTACCACTGAGGACTGGTATCAGTTCCAGCAGATTTTGTTTGAGATCTATAACTTTATGCAAGCTCAATTGGAGGATGCAAGGGAAGCAATGAAATCTCTGCCCTTCGATTGGGTTTGGACAGGAAAAACATTTGCTTCCCCTGGACAAACAGCTTTAAAGCCCATACCAGATCTGGACCTCCAACCTTACTTGTACTCATTACCAAAGACCATTGCAAAATTCCGTAAGCTTTTTAAATTCTGTGGCTCTGTTGAAGAAGTGGATTGCAGCCATGTGTTTGAAGTAGTCAAAACAATCAGGCAAAGGAGTGATCAGGAGATGACAAAACAGGAGAGTAAGCATAATCTCCTACTCCTAATCAATATTTTACGGTGGCTTTACAACAGTCAAATATCAGTAGATACTGACATGCATGTACCCATTCTTTACCACAAAGATCCAAGCAAATTGGTAATGAAGCCCATCCACGAGTGCACCTACTGTGATATCAAAGTAGAAGACTTGAATGACTTACTAGATGATGTATCAGAACCCATCATCCTTGTCCATGATGATATTCCAATGAAAACTGCTGAATGGTTGAGAGTCCCATGTTTGAGTACAAGGTTGATAAACCCAGAAAACCTTGGGTTTGAACAATCAGGCCAAAGAGAGCCTCTAACTGTGAGAATAAAGAACATTTTGGAGGAGTATCCTTCAGTTGCAGACATCTTCAAAGAGCTTCTGCAAAACGCTGATGATGCAAATGCCACAGAGTGTAGTTTCCTGATTGATATGCGAAAGAATCTTGAAATCCGAGAAAATCTGCTTGACCCTGGTATGATTGTCTGTCATGGCCCAACATTGTGGTCCTTCAACAATTCTGTTTTCTCTGACACAGACTTCCTTAATATAACCAGGCTGGGTGGGTCTATGAAAAGATGTGAAGCTGACAAAGTGGGCAAATTTGGTCTGGGGTTCAACTCTGTTTATCATGTGACTGATATACCCATTATCATGAGTAGAGAATTTATGATCATGTTTGATCCCAATATCAATCACATCAGCAAACATATCAGAGACAAGTCAAACCCAGGCATCAAAATCAACTGGAGCAAACAGCAGAAACGACTAAGAAAGTTTCCTAATCAGTTTAAACCTTTCATCAATGTATTTAATTGTCAGCTTCCCCTGGCACTAGAGTCCCCTTACAAGTATGACGGGACCCTCTTCAGACTTCCCTTCAGAACTGAACAGGAAGCATCTGTAAGTGAAATCAGCAGCATTTACTACAATACCACTGACATCTACTCACTTGTAGATGAATTTAGCATCTGTGGTCATCGTCTCATTCTGTTCACACAGCATGTTGGAACAATGGTCTTGAAGTATTTGAAATGTGAGGAGCCAAACCCTGCTGCTGCACAGGATGTTGTCACAATAAACAAAAGTGTGTGGTCCTCTAAAGCAGCATATGGTCCCCTAAGTATTCTGAAATCTGCTGCAAAAGTCATGAAAAAAGTTGCAGCCACTAACAGAGTGCCAAATGAGGTTCCAAAGTCTGGCTGCATCATCAGAATTGTAGTAGAAGAGTTCCACAATGTCTTCAGACGCATTGTTGATCTTCAGTCCCCACTTTTCAGAGGTTCTGAAGAGGATCCATCCTCATACTTTGAGATGGCAGCTAAAGGCACACAGACCAAGAGACTTACAGATGAAATGCCACAGAAGGGAGTAGAAAACACAAGCTGGCTTATCTGCTCATGCATGGATGTTACAGAAGCTCTAAAGTTCTCTTTGAGTGATAGTGGAAAACGTCTTGGTCTGGTACCATGTGGAGGTGTAGCTGTGTTACTTTCTGAAGAGGAAAACAGAAAATGGACTGTAAAAACAAGTGCAACACCAATTGGTGAAGTGTTCTGCTACTTACCCCTCAGAATCAAAACTGGCTTGCCCGTGCACATTAATGGCTGCTTTGCTGTCACATCAAATCGCAAAGAGATATGGAAGACAGATACAAAAGGACAATGGAACTCTATTTTTATGAGACATGTGATTGTTCAAGCATATTTGTCTGCCCTTAACATGCTGAGGTCAATGGCAGAGAGTGGTGAGTTATTAGACTACAGCTATTATGCAGCATGGCCTGACCCTGGAGTTGTCCATGATGACTTCAATTTGATTTGTCAGGGAATTTATCAAGAAATTGCCAAAGGTGATGATGATCGTGCAAAAGTCTTTTCTGATGGGAACACATGGGTGTCAATCAAAAATGTTCGGTTTTTGGATGACTCTTTGCTTTGCAAACCAGACATTGGATCTGCTGCCTTCAAGATATTCCTGAAATACCTCAAAAAATGTGGTTCCCAAGACCTCTGTGCTGTTGAGCTGCCAGACTGGGTCAAGGAAGGCTTTGATGATGCTGGCTGTAAAGGTAAATTAATGGAGAACACTTTGACAGAAACACAGTTCTTCTCAGATGTATTCTTCCCACATATCCAAGACATAGACAAGGAACTACGTGACCCTCTAATGTATTATGTCCTCAATGAAAAACTAGAGGATTTTGCATCCATTCTGAGGGAAACTCCATGCATTCCATGTTCAGGCCCATCACAGAAGCTTGTTTTGCCATGTCGACTCATACATCCTGAGGGCAGAGTAGCTAAACTGTATAATTGTGAAGATGGACGGTTCCCTGAAGGAAGCCTGAGAGACTATGTCAATCCAGTATGCTTGGTTAAGTTATTACAGCTTGGTATGGTCAAGGATGACCTATCTTGGGAAGATCTGATTGAACGTGCTGAGTCTGTATTGGCTCTTAATGAAAATGATCACACAATTGCATGCCACAGGAGCAGTATCATTCTTAGTCTCATTGATGAAAAGCTAAAAATGAGAGATTCAGCAGCAAATCAATATATTGCCAAATTACACAATATCAGGTTTCTTCCATTTTTGACCAAACCTGCTGGATTTTCACTTCCATGGCATGGAAACAATTTTCCCCAATCCACCATGTTCTCTGCAAAAGACCTTTTTACAACAGATCATCAGGATACTGTTTGTCTAATGAAGCCCATCCTGAATGAAAATTCCCCATCTTTCAGGGGGTGTGGCCCCATATCACTGGCTGTGAAAGACTTCCTTGGATTGATAAAAAAACCATCTGTTGCATTAGTCATTAGCCAGTTAAAAGAGCTCTCAAAATCCTTTGATGGTGTAACACTGTATCAAGAGAACATCACTAATGCATGCTACAAGTATCTCCATGAGGAGTTGCTACAGTCCAATGCTGCAAAAGAGGAAATAACAGAGGAGCTGAAAACATTTAGCTCAATTCTTGTGGAGAATACATATGTTGAGCCATCAAAAGTGGCATTTCATTTAAACTTTGATGCTGCTCCATATCTGTACCAGCTTCCTAACAAGTACAGAAATAGTTGTCGAGAACTTTTTGAAAATGTGGGAGTTCAGCCGAGCTTTACTGTTGAAACATTCTCAACAGTTTTACAGCTGATAAAGAATGAATGTGGGAGAAAGCCTCTTACTGAAGAAAACTTTCAGCTGTCTCGTAGAATCATTAGTGAGGGAATATGGAGCTTGATCCGAGACAAAACTCAGGAGTTCTGCCAAAGTAACTATGGGGAGATACTCCTTCCTGACAGCAATTTTACACTACAGCCATCAAAGTCACTTTGCTATAATGACTGTCCTTGGATTAAAGTCAGGGACACAACCGTTAAATATTGCCATAGTGATATTCCAAGAGAGGTGGCAGTAAAATTGGGGACAATTCCAAAACGACATAAAGCCCTAGAAAGATATGCCTCCAACATTTGCTTTACTACACTTGGAAGTGAGTTTGGGCAAAAGGAAAAACTCACCAGCAGAATCAAAAGTATCCTCAATGCATATCCATCAGAAAAGGAGATGCTAAAAGAGCTCCTTCAGAATGCAGATGATGCAAAAGCCACAGAAATATACTTTGTATTTGATCCCAGGACTCACCCAACCGACAGAATCTTTGATGACAAATGGGTGCCCATGCAAGGCCCATCTCTTTGTGTTTACAACAATCAACCATTTACAGAAGATGATGTTAGAGGGATCCAGAATCTTGGAAGGGGCACCAAAGAGGCAAACCCTGGAAAAACTGGCCAATATGGCATTGGATTTAACTCAGTATATCACATTACTGACTGTCCTTCCTTTATTTCTAATAATGACATTCTCTGCATCTTCGATCCACATGCCCGTTATGCACCTGGAGCAACATCTGTCAGTCCTGGAAGAATGTTTAGAGATTTGGACTCAGACTTCAGATCCCAATTTTCTGATGTACTGAACTTATACCTAGGGAATAACTTCAAGTTGGAACGCAGCACAATGTTCCGATTTCCCATACGAACTGTAGAAATGGCCAAAATATCAGAGATCAGCTCAGCACCTGCTTCAGACAGAATGGTTCAAAATCTCCTTGACAAAATCCGAACAGATGGTGCAGAACTTCTCATGTTTTTGAATCACATGGAGAAAATTTCAATTTGTGAAATTGAGAATGGAACTGGGGATCTAAAAACTCTTTATTCTGTGAAAGCAAAAATCACAGATGGTGATCGCTTGAAACGCAAACAATTTCATGCCTCTGTTCTAGACAGTGTTTCCAAGAAAAAACAGCTGGCCCAAATTCCTGTGCAACAGATTACATACACAATGGACATAGAGGACACAGATGGTAATTCCACAACCTGGATGATATGTAACAGATCTGGGTTTTCTGACATGGAGAAGGTATCAAAAAGTGTAATTTCAGCTCACAAAAATGAAGACATAACACTTTATCCACGTGGTGGTGTTGCAGCATGCACTAGCCATAACTACAAAAAAACTCACAGGGCCTTTTGTTTTCTACCTCTGTCTTTGGAGACTGGCCTGCCTTTCCATGTAAATGGCCATTTTGCTTTAGACTCTGCCAGAAGAAATTTGTGGAGGGATGACAATGGAGTTGGAGTGAGGAGTGATTGGAACTATAACCTAATGACATCACTAATTGCTCCTGCATGTGTAGAACTACTAATTCAGCTGAAACGTCGTCTATTTCCAGGCCCTGACCCCACTATGACAATATTTCAAGGAATGCCAGTCCATGTTGTCAAAGATATTTTGAGGAAATTCTTGTCTTTCTTTCCTGTAAACAGACTTGACATTCAACCTGATTGGTATTGTTTAGTAAGAGCAATCTACCAGTGCATTCATTTAGACCTGAAAAGACTTCTCCCTGTTGTTAGAGCACCCCACACGGATATGCATACAGATTTGCATTCAGCAATATACATCTCATGGGTAAACACATCGACCCCAAGAAAAGGTCGGGCATTCTTTGACAACTTATTGCAGGATGAGTTGCAGCATCTTAAAAACACAGAGTATAACATAACCACACGAAAATCTGTGGCAGAAAATGTTTACAGATTGAAGGCCATGCTCCTGGATGTTGGTTTCAACCTAATCCACAGCTGTGATGAAACAGCCAGTCTGTACTTCTGTCTGGAAGATGCAGGGATTCCAGTCAGCTACGTGACCCCAGAAGATGTTCGCAGCTTCCTTTTGACATTCTCTCTTCCAGACACATCATGCCAGGTTGGAAAACTACCATGTCGCCTGCAGCAGTCTAATTTCAAACTCTTCCATGGCCTGAAGCTGCTTGTTGACTACTGTTTTAAAGATGTGGAGGAGAATGACATTAACATAGAGGGGTTGCCACTGCTGATGACAATGGACAACATGTTGCAGGTGTTTGACTCTAGACATCCAAAGTTTCTGACCAACCATCATGAGCTTATCTCATCAAGAAAAGAGCTTTTCATGCACACATTATACTTAAGGTACAACAACATCCTTCTAAAAGCAGGTGTGGCAAAGATTTTTGACATAAGCAGTTTTGGAGATCTGCTGGGATCTGTACTTCCCCGAGAGTGCAGAACAAAGACTTCTGTGAAATGGAAGGAGAACTGTCCTGCTGAATCTTGGCTTAAGAGTGTATGGCATTTTATCAATGAACAACTTGCAACCAAAGATGACCAGCCAGAGATCAGGCCTAAATTTGAGACAGTTATGGACATCTTGAAGGATTGGGCTCTTCTTCCAGGAATTAAATATATGGTGTCAGGGAATAAATTAGTTGTGCCTGAGCATGATGTTTTGTTACCCCTAAGCCTAATCTTTGCAGCCATCTTCCCGAATGGCCAAAATGACAAAGTCTTTCACACCCTTATGAAGGGAGGATGCTTTCAATTGGCTGTAAATAAAATATGTGCCAAAGAGAGTCCTGTTTTACCTCTGTTAGCTCAGCATACTGCAAATATAGACAATCCTTCCAGCATACTTCGAGTACTTGAGTACATGATTCAGACCTCAGCTTTCAAAACAGGAAGCTTGACAGACAAAGATTTTGAGGCACTTTTGTTGTACTTCAACTGCAATTTGACAAGTCTGACCCAAGATGATGTTCAAAGTTTGAAACTGTTGCCATGTTACAAAGCTGTCAGTGGCCGATACATTTCCATTGCAAACTTCGGGGCATGCCATGTTCTAACAAAAAGCATTCCCTTTGCAGACATTGAAAAGTGGGCACACAATACATCTTCAGCCTTTCTTACTGACAGTCCACAGCTCAAAGAACTCTACAGTTTCCTTGGTTGCACACCAGTTGATGACCTTGAGGTTTACCTGAATCATCTTTTTCCAAAATGTGACATTTTATCACATGATGCTAAAATCCAGCATGTTATCTATCTGAAGGAGAGGTTGTTGGCAATGGAAGAACCAAGTTGCATCAAGGATCAGCTCTATGAAAAACTTGAGGGACTCTCCTTCATTTATGACTCCACAAACAGGCTAAAGCCTGCCAAAGGCTTCTTTGATCAAACAGTGAAAGTGTTTGAAGTAATGCTTCCACAAAAATCTTTCATCCCCAATGATTTTTTCAAAAAAATTGAGCAAGTATCAAAGCCAAAACAAGGGACTCCCTTTTTACCATCATGGGTAACATTCCTACGCAACATTGGTTTGAAATATGTTGTGTCTCAACAGCAAGTTTTACAGTTTGCAAAAGAGATCAGCATTAAAGCTCATACAGAGAGCTGGTCAAAGGAAAAAGTTCAGACCAATGTTGATGTTCTGCTGAATCACATTTTCAATGAAAGAACAGATCTGTTTGATGGAGCATTCCTCAAAGAACTGTCTATGATACCATTCCTATGTCCAGAGCGTGCACCAGCTGAACTTGTTCGCCTTCATGGTCAGTACCAGGAAGTGAATGGAACTCTTCCTCTAATTCGCTTCAGTGGATCTCAGGTGAATCCAAAGTTCAAACAAACTGATATCATGCAGTTGTTGTGGACATCATGTCCAATTCTACCAGAGAGAGCCACCCCTGCAAGCATAAAGGACCAAGAAGGGAATACACTTACCGGCCAAGAGCAGCTTGATCTTATTTTGAGCATGTTAAATGTCAATGTAGACCCACCACTGGAAAAGGTCATTGGCAATTGCAAAAACATATGCAGCATCACTAATGTGGATGATGACACAGTCAAAACACGAAACAAGGTCTTAAGGAGCATTTATGAATTTCTTAATGCAGACAAACGTGAATTCCGTTTCCAGTTACGAGGAGTAGCCTTTGTCATGGTTGAAGAGGGTTGGAAACTCCTTAAACCAGAGGAGGTTGTCATTAATTTGGACAATGAATCTGATTTCAAACCCTACTTGTACAAACTTCCCCTTGAGCTTGGCACATTTCACCAGCTGTTCAAACTGTTGGGAACTGAAGATGTTGTCTCAACTAAACAATATGTTGAAGTTTTGTGTCGCATATATAGAATTTCAGAAGGCAAACAGCTTGACCCAAATGAAATGAGAACTGTAAAAAGAACAGTCTCTGGTCTATTTAAAAGTCTCCAGAATGATCCAGTCCAGATCCGAAAGGACCTGGAGAATCTCAGAGATTTGACATTTTACCTTCCAAGTCATGATGGACGATTGGCCAAATCCAACACGTTAGTCTTTGATGATGCACCACACTACAAGAGCCGAATTCAGGGTAATGTTGGTGTTCAGATGCTTGTTGACTTGAGCCAATGTTACCTAGGCAAAGACCATGCCTTTCACACAAAGCTGATCATGTTGCTCCCACAGAAACTGAGACCCAGGCTTCTGAGTAGTATTCTTGAAGAGCAACTTGATGAGGACTCTCCAAAAATGTGCCAGTTTGGTGCTCTTTGCTCACTTCAGGGGCGGCTTCAGTTGCTACTGTCATCAGAGCAGTTTATCACTGGACTAATTCGGATCATGAAACATGAAAATGAAAATGCATACATGGTGAATGAGGAAAAAGCAATACGGTTATGCAAAGCTCTGTGTGAGGGCCTAAAGGTGTCATGTTTTGAGAAACTTCAGACAACATTGCGAGTAAAAGGCTGCAGTCCAATTCCACATAGTCGCAGTGAAACTCTTGCCTTTCTGAAAAGGTATGGAACAGCAGTTATTCATCTCTACATCCAGCATTCGGATAGCAAGGACATTAATTTTCTTCTTGCTTTGGCAATGACCCTTAAGTCAGCTACAGACAACCTGATTTCTGACACCTCCTATCTTATTGCTATGTTGGGTTGCAATGACATCTACAGAATAACAGAGAAACTAGACAATCTTGGTGTAAAGTATGACACAACTGAGCCCTCAAAGCTGGAGCTTCCACTTCCAGGTACACCAATACCTCCAGAGATTCATCATTTACTGCTCATGGACCCCATGAATGTTTTCTACCCTGGCGAGTATGTCGGTTACCTAGTGGATTCAGAGGGAGGTGATATTTTAGGCTCTTACCAGCCAACCTACACATATGCAATCATTGTTCAAGAAGTAGAACGAGAAGAAGAAGACAATCCAAGCGTTCTTGGAAAATGCTTTCAAATTGACATTGGGTACAGTGAGTACAAAATTGTAAGCTCTCTTGACTTGTACAAATTTTCTAGACAAGATGATAGCACCCATATTCGAGATGACACACCAACTCCATCAAGCCCCTCAGAGAGTCATTCTCCTCGTGCCAGGATGGTACCCCCCATATTTCCTGGCAAGGAAAATCACAGAGCTCCACCAAAAGAGTCAGCCCCCAAAAAGATAAAACTCAATGCATTACCTGAAATTCTAAAAGAAGTTACCTCAGTCATAGAACAAGCTTGGAAACTTCCAGAAACAGAACGCAAAAAGATTATCCGGCGCTTATATTTAAAATGGCACCCTGACAAAAATGCTGAGAATCTTGATATTGCCACAGAAGTCTTCAAGCACTTGCAAAATGAGATCAACAGGATGGAGAAGCAAACACAGGCAGAGCAAACCACTGATCGAGGATCAAGGAGACCTTTCTCTGCATCTTCCACCCGATTCCAGTCAGAGAAATTCTCATTTCAGCGATTCTATACATCATGGAACCAAGAAGCAACAAGCCATAAATCAGAAAGGCAGCAATTCAGAAGGAAATTTACTAGCTATGCAGGCACATCTCACTCAAATCGTTTTTTTGTACCACCATCATTTAAGTCTGTTGGGAACCCTGTGGAGGCTCGTCGGTGGCTACGACAAGCAAGAGCCAACTTTTCTGCTGCAAGAAATGACCTTCACAAAAACGCTAATGAATGGGTATGTTTTAAATGCTACTTGGCAACAAAACTTGCACTAATTGCTGCAGATTATGCAGTCAGAGGGAAATCGGACAAGGATGTAAAGCCCACAGCACTTGCACAGAAGGTTGAAGAGTACAACACCCAGCTAACAGGGCTGGCAAAGGATGTACACATCTTGGAGGGATACGGTGTAGACAGCCTGAGAACACGCTACCCTGACCTGTTGCCCTTCCCTCAGATTCCCAATGACAGATATACTTCTGAAGTAGCAATGAGAGTAATGGAATGTACCGCTCGAATAATCATCAAACTTGAGACATTTGTCCAACAAAAAATCTGAACATACACTCTCACCATTAGACCATGCGAATGAAATTTTGGTTGTGCAAAATTTTCCCTAAGTAACTATTGCAATAGACTTTTTAAGGTAAAGTTGTATCTAGCTGGCATTTTATTTGCAAAGTGCCATCTTTGATGCTGTGACTCATGCTTATTGCATACATAGTTGCTGTATTTCTCTGAAATACCACCTGAGCCTGACATCGTGTCTACCAACAACTGAACCCATTATAAGCAGTGATGCTGTCCACACTGGACGTGATGCAACAAATCCCCAAGTAAACTAATGCCTTACCAATTTTACTGTTGTCTTTTCACACATACAAGCAACTGACTGTCCGTGCACATTATCTTTTTAGAACGTTCGCTTTGTCACATTCAGCGTAGACAGCAAAAAGCTGTTTGGGCACAACCCGACAGTTGTCACATCTGGTGTAGACACGGTGTGAGTATATATTATTCTCTGTACCATGCAACAGTGTACTGTACATAATGTGCAAAAGCATACCAATACCTTTTTGTTTTAAATATGTTTATTATTTATTTTTGTTTCTTTGTATATAACAGATACCAAATGCTGCTTTGTCTTTTCTAGAAAAGTATTTTTCCTGCCATAGTCATTAAGTTGACTGTATTGTGTTTTATTAGCATGAGTTTGCACTGTATCTTTGTGTGATTAGCACTTAAGTAACTGCAGGAATCTAAGAATGAAAGCAGTAATGTTATACTGTGTATACAGTGATATTATGCTGTATACTGCAATCCACTACTGACAAGTCAATCTCCCCTTATTGTTCCTCTAAGGTGTCTATATCAGCCATTTGCCAGTAGTTCATCCTAAAATGCAAACATCAGGTTATATTGTGCATTGAGATCAACAACAATTTAGTCTGTTTTACAACTGACAAATCCATATGTTATATGAAACTTATTTTAGATTTGATTTGCTCACATAATCTAGACATTGAAACAGTTAACAGTGGTAAAAATATTCAGTCCTTCAAAAGACTGTGAATAACAACATATGATTTAATGATACAGTGAGTTCATAAGTGTTTACCAGTTGATCTATCTTTCACTTGTGTAGTATGCAAGAATATTTATTCTGTAGTTTCCCAATCACCTTTGTTTTAGCTAAACAATCCACTTTTGGTTTTTGTCTAGGTGAAACTGAGCACCATGTTTTTTTCTCATATGATGTTCAGTTATATCAACGATTAATACGAAAATGTAATTAAATGTACCACATTTTTTTAAACCTGTCTTCTGTAGCCACACACATACATCATGTATAGTCCTGTAGAAACATCAGTTAAATATGTATTTTCTATTATTTAGAATGGAAACCTCTTGTCCTCTACTGCTGAGAATTTTTGCATGAAATTCTCTGAAATTTGTGTAAGAGGAACATAGACTCATAAAAGACTCATGGTGCTCAATGTCAATAATGTTTTTCATCTGTTTCCTTTAACTGTAAAAAGACGCTGTAATTAAACACTACATTTTGACAAATATCTTGTCGTTTGTCTTCATATATGTTTCATATCCTTATAGCTTTGATCTGTTTGTATCTATTTTAATGGCATTTAAATAATATACATTAATAGGGTAAATTGTGCCAGGAATGTAGTAAATTTCCATATTGCAGTGGGATTTCTTTGTTTCAGATACAGTGGTGTAGTAATTATTCGTAATTGTTCTTGTGGAAATCTATGATATAGATTCATGATATCTGAAACTCTGGCCTGTTTACAGAAATGAAACATAGGCTACTTTTTAAAACCATTTATTTTGATTACACAGAACATTGCTTTTAATTGCTTTGGCCAGCTTTAATGAACTGCTCATGTCAGGTTGTGCAAAACATTGAAACATTGAGTTAAGATGTGGAATCAGAAGTCATACTTGTCATACCTCACAAAAAATTTTAAAGTCATTGTTCTGTTTATATATGAAATATACATTAAAATACAATATACAACTGATGTATAAATGGAAATGGACCCCCCCCACAATATGTACAAACATTTAATTCTAGTAACTGTACATTTACCAAACGTGAATTTGTAAAAAGGAACACAAATTGCAATGCTTCAAGCTGCCATAAAGATTGATTAGCATTCTTGAATAGAGATGCCAAATTTAACAATACAAATTTAATAAACAATTTGCAATTCAAAACTCAGGAGCATCTTTTGTATCTTAAAAGAACACAAAACAGAATTTATGTAATTGCTACTAAAAGCCATTTACTGTATATAATGGCTTATAATAAGCTTTTACCTACAAAACATGGTAAGTTGCGGTACACCTGTCATCTCTTGACATTAAAATGACAGTGATTTTACTGTTTATTGTTTCTTCAACAAAAACTAGTCTATATTTAACGCACAGAATTTGCTTCTTTATTGCACCTCAAAATTATATTGCATAGGATGTAAGCTGGTGACCAGCCCCTTTACTGCCCAGCCTAATTTAAAATTATAAAAAAATCACAATTATTTTGTTCCATATACAGTACAAAATACAGAGTGTATTCTGTAAATTTCAACCCATAATACAACCAATCAAACAGAGACAGTGTTTCTGGTCAGATTCTAGACCGAAGCCCATGATGGCTGATTTGGTTCTTGTGTAGATGTTTCTGACAAATGTATTCAGCAGTCCTGGTGCTCACTGCATGTTGAGAAGACACCAGCTGTGGAGAGAAAGAGTTTTCCACTGGGGCAAACACACAACTCAAACATGTTGTACATTCCCTGAGACTCGTCTGTAGTTCTCGCTTCACCCACAGGTAACGTGGGCAGACGGACAGATTCAGCATCCAGGACCACCTGAAACATACCGCACAACCAATAATAATAATGTTTTTTTAATAAAATGTCTATACAGTGATAAACATTTGTATAGAATTATATGTATATATATACCAGCTATTTAAAGAACCATGCTTGCTTACCAGTCCTGCAGTTGAATGTAGCACAATATCAAAATGTGCTGTCACGTCAGCATTACCAGCCAAGGCTTTGACATGAACCCCTTTCGGAGCATCCATGCTGAGAGAACGCGTCGGAGACTCCAGTCTTAAAACGATAGGAATGCACTATAAATTGCAATGAATTGTCTGGCCACATGATGGCGACAAAAACTACAAATAATTAAAATTGAGAAGCAATTTTAATTGGAATTGGAATTATATTTGAAACCAAAATTCTTCAAGTAAAACCTCTAATATATTACAAATTATGCTGACAAAAGAAAAATTTATTTTGGATGTGGCTGAGTACTACAACAAAACAAAAATGCCAAAACAAATAAATAAAATTAGTTTAACTATCAAACGTACTATCAACACAATAATAGTAGCTGTAAGGAAGATAATTTAGTGTTTATGCACTTACCTTAACTCTTTATTGAGTACTGCTTTGACAAGGGGAGTCCTAACAGAATGTTCAAACAGCGCCCCCTCTGGCCCTGTCAGCGGAAAATAAAGAACACAACATATAGACCTACAATGATGTGTAAATAGAATTTAAACAGCATATCATTCTTATTTAAAAAAGGACATTTTTGCAATACATTAATGAGAATTAGAAAAAAGTACATTGTCATTAAAATAATGTCACAATGAAAAACTACGGTCCTAATGGTCCTAAACATTTTTTTATTTTCTTTGAGCAAAACAAAATTTCTTTTTGTGACCCCCAAATATATGACCCAGATGTAAAGCAAAGGCCCCATTTTTTAAAAAGGACAAGGATTTTAATTGTAAAAACTGTTCAACAAAACGTAAGGTTTACCAGTGTATATTGTAAATAGAACTCAGCTGTTAACAAGAATCATTGAACAGAAGTTTAACAGGGCTGCTAGCTGTTGCTTTTTTTTTGGCTAGTTGTACAGAAGGTTAGTATAGATACCTGTCACACGGAGTCTTCCTTTACTCACAACAGCACCATTTCCATCCGCGTAAAATAAATTTGTGTCATGATTTGAAGTGATGTTGAAGTGTTGGCCAAAGACGCTGGCCTGATGAGGACCTGAGACAGATGACAGGACAATTTAACCAAACATTCAGCAATGAATATGACTGTATATTACAGTATTTACAATAATGAAGTCATGAAATGAATTAATAAATGTTTGTATGTCGTACCTACAGACACACTTCCTGTTACATCACCGTTGTCGTTGCGAGCATTCAAAGTCACGTTCTCAGAAGAGTGAACCAAAAGATCTGAATCCTGTTAACAAGAGAAGAATAAGTGACATTTACATACAGTGACCATAAAAGATTTGAGAACATCCATTTTAAATCTATAACATTACAGACAAGATGGATATGATCACAGTGTCAGTAAAGGTTCCCAGCTGTTCTTTATGTGGTCTTATTATGCTGTTTTTCAAAGTCTTTTGTTTTTGAGGTGCACTAAAATAGGTTAAAAAAAGAATGTAGTAAAACATGATATTAAGTTCCTCGTTTCTGAAGCAGAGCATAGTCATCTATGGGCTCTGATTGGTTAGTGTTTTGTTAGCATAGCAACAACACACTACTACAACGACTGCGTCTAAATGCTGTAAAATGCTGACTCTGAAGGACGCATTCCAAGGTAGAAAAGCATCAAGGCACATTCAAATCCAATGTTTGCTTCACTTCCTGTCTCCTGAGATACCTGCATCTGATCAATTTTTGGCAGCATAAGTGAGTACCTCACTGCCTTTGATATACCACAATATAGTGTGTGTGTGT